>CAJHZI010000428.1:512500-705000 GCA_905160935.1 Enchytraeus crypticus
CGATTGTTTTACAGCATAGTTGTACGATTGTTTTACAGCATAGTTGTACGATACGATTGTTTTACAGCATAGTTGTACGATTGTTTTACACATAGTTGTACGATTGTTTTACAGCATAGTTGTACGATTGTTTTACAGCATAGTTGTACGATTGTTTTACAGCATAGTTGTACGATTGTTTTACAGCATAGTTGTACGATTGTTTTAGTTGTACGATAGTTGTACGATTGTTTTACAGCATAGTTGTACGATTGTTTTACAGCATAGTTGTACGATTGTTTTACAGCATAGTTGTACGATTGTTTTGCAGCATAGTTGTACGATTGTTTTACAGCATAGTTGTACGATTGTTTTACAGCATATTTGTACGATTGTTTTACTCTATTTATCGAATAACGTTATATCAGATGATTTACTACCTCACCTACTGACTGATTAAGTCCTGGAATGTTCCACAAGCTGGCGCAGACACACATTTCTCCATATTAGTCAGATGTTGACCGGCCTACTGATTGATGCTGATTGACTAATCAATAATTCTATATTTGATTGATTCATATTGTCTCATCCCTATGGATTAATTGATTGATCATTTTGACCATTTAATGTGATTTATTTTTTTCAGAAATTCTGCTCCACTTAGAGTGGAACCCATCGAAAGGCCTCAGATAACTCTTCCAGCCATCAATCTCACAGACTCCCAAGTAGCGTCTTCCATCTGCGTCGTGTCCTGCTCTAATTCCGAGGAGAGCAAAGAATTACGCGGACCCTGGCAACCTCTGATAGCAGTGGCACAGTAGTAGTGTAATTATAAATTATAATAATTATTGTATAATAATTATAATAATAGTAGTAATAATATTATTATAATAATAATAATTATAGTATTATAATTATAAAGTAGTGTAATGAGAAAGATTCATTTCTATATCGCTACATCATCATCATGATAATCATCAGTCTCCTGAATTCTGAACATAACATAGGGCGACAACATTCCTCCATTCTTTTCTGTCTTCAGCAACCCTCACAGCATCTTCCCATGAAATGTTTAATGTTCTCAAATCCTTGTTGATCGCGTTGAACCAAGTAATTCTAGGTCTAGGACGTTGCTACAAACGTTTTGATTTCTAGAGGATGCTAGTACACTGCACTCTCTGGCTCTTTAGTCTTAGGACAGCATCACAGTGCTCCATCTGCTGTCAAACATGACAGAGGAATTGTTGAAAACAAGTATTACCTTCCCCGTGTTATGCTCGGGTGTGGTTGGACCACTGCAGAATAGGGCAACCGCAAACAATCTGTTGCTTGTATTTAAGAGGCGACTAAGGTAGGAGCTGAGGATGGCAAGAGGGGACCCACCTCGTCATGAAATATTTTCCCCCTGGATTAAATGGTAACTAATCCATCTAACTGAGCAAGGCATCGGGAAACCACCTCTGAAACCGCACTTTTCATAAGCTATAGGCTACATAAAGTATGCATAAGGCATATCTACAATGCACGAACATTTGTATAGCTTGTTATATGTACTACATTAATTCACATTAAACTCTATTTTTACGCCGTTGCTTCATTGACAACTCGTATGTGTTGAACGATAGCAACTGCCGATTACGAAGCGGAATGGAATGATTTTTATAAATATTTTTAATGTTTTACATTTTTAAACCGCTTGATATTATTTATATTCGTACAGTACAAGTTTGTAGGCACTTGCAGAACAGTTGTGTCCTATATTACATTTTGTTGATATTCATATGCTATAACGAATGTGATTAAAGACTGCCTGTAGGTACACTACATTGTTAGTATAGTTTTGAAGGTAGCTTGTGAGATATTAAAACTGTTTTGTTAGAAAACTGAGTCGTTTTTATTAACAATTATCCACTAATTCTTTTATCAATTAGTTGAAGTGAATTACTGATAACTGTCTAATATTTCATCACAATTTTCCGCAGAGCTTTTGTCATGCGGCCACCTCTTGTTTATGTCTCTGCTCATATGATTTATTTGTTCATTAAGTGCCTAACATTGTAGCCACCCGGCTAGAAATATGCGAAACTTCAGAATCTTTTCCATCTTATCCATCGCTCCAGGTAGAATCTGCTCCATCTAATCCATCGTTTCCAGTTACTTGGGAGTGAGACACAAGTGAATACACAAAGACTTCGAAAAATGAATCGTAATAAATAGTAATTAATTACAACTAAATTAACGATATCTTCTCCGGAAGCAATTATTACGACTTCTGAGGTAGTTGTCCGTTGTATTACTCAAACGAATAAATAAGAATATGCCTTTTAAACATTGTAGGTTAAATTGTAATCATTAAGTTGTTCAAAGTAGAATTTCATATTAGCACGTAAGACATATCAGACAGATGCACTGGCAGATTCAGTAGGGGGACAAGGGGGCCATGCCCCCCCGAAATGTCCATGGATATTTTAAAATCTTTGTTAACAAAGAAGAATTTAACATTCAGTATATAGTCAATCATACACATATGCTAACACATAATAATAATAATAATAATAATAATAATAATAATAATAATAATAATAAAGATTTAACGTCCGTTTCCTCATACAAGGATGATGTCAGGGACCGTATATATGACCGGCTCCACTCACTGAAACGGTTTCCCGTAAAAAATAAAGGTCCAAACAAATTTTTTGCCCCCCCAAAAACATTTTCTGGACCGGCCCCTGGACATATAAATAGCTGTTAAGATATAAAACACACGAGTACGGCTGAACAAGCATGTCAGGCAGCTAAATACACGTGGGCCTATAACGTAGAAAGATAGTAATTAAAATCCAGCATGACAGACACACGTGTTTGCAACTTTCAGAAAAAAAACAGACTACGACACAATGAACTGTTGATATACTATGACAGGGCCGCCCTAATAAAGATGTTGTCATGGACGACAGTAGCACTCTAATTGTTGTTATTGTTGTTATAACTGACAGAATAGACCATTGCGAGTAAGCATTAATACCACTTTATCACGAGTAAAATCGGATAATTCAAAAACCCCATTCAACAAAATAAAGGGATAAATAGCTGTCAGGTTATATATAGATCTTCTCATTTGAAAGTATCACTGACGCATACATTGTTGATAATTTGTAACTGAAATTATAATTTACAACCACAATATTTGTAACCAAAAGCCTAATAAAGCATACAGTAATGATAGTCAATAATTACGGTAATTATTATTACATTTAGTTAATTACTCGTCATGATCATGATCATCTTCCTTTGAATCCCAGTTTAACTAGGGTCTGGATACGAATACACTTTCTTTTCCATTCGTTCTAATTTTTTTTTACCATTTTCTGGAGTCTAGGCGCTCACCAACCGAAAGCCCTTCTGACGTTGGTATGGATCTTAGTGCTCTGTCACCCTTTACGACACGTGCAGTCCACGGTTGGCCTATTCTTAGCAACCCGGGGGTAACAATTAGCTAATTACTTATTTATACGAAGCCTAAATGTAAACAGTATGAAAAAACAAACTTTGTAAGATTAAAACAAGTGGAATGTACATTTAGCTTTTAATAACAGTGCCTTACAAAACTAAGCTGAAGAAAAAAGAGATGATAAAGCAGAAAAATGCATTGAATCACGTCACACAAGCGATAGATATTTAATTTCACTACTCGATAATGATGATGTTAGACACATCCTAGAGTTCAGTCCATTGATGAGGAAAGTTAAATAAGTGAAAAAATACTCCAGGTTCCCATTACTTACACATATTATAATGTGGTCAATAAATATGCAATGTAGTCAAAAAATCTGTTTATATTCCATTCGACCCTGTTTTCCTGATTTCTGTTTTCCATCTAAACAACCAATCGTATGCCTCGTAACGTCTGTGTATTCATCTACATCAAAAACTCTAAAGATGGCAGCCCAGCTGCCGGCCATCATGAGAAATATTAATCCAAAGAATCAACATTAAATCAACCTCTACAGGAGCAAAGAGAACTATTTATAAAAAGACTGGTAAAAGCTAAGGTTAACGTCAGTTTCCGCACTCGAAAGAGATGTCAGTGACGGGCGAGCCCAGGATTTTAAACCCTGTGCATACTGATCCGCGGTCGAGTATCTTACCGACTTCGCTACTGGCTCCAGCCAGTATAGGAACATGTTTATTTAAGAAATGTCACACAAACTGCATACAATCATGCAAAAGGAAAATATGTTTTAGACATATCTAAAACTCTACAGTAAAGTCTACTGGGGGAATAGGGAGCTAATATAGCTCTTAATTCCAACACAGTGATTTTAGTTCCTTAGCAATTTTTTTCTTGTTTTATCTTAATGAACTTCTGCAGATCAGCTTACGATTTCTTACACTTTAAAATCATCGTTTTATCGTGCTGATTCTTGCTGCAGGGGCAAAAGTTATAGGCAATTCATATTAATATGGTGTGGGGAAGGAGTCAATTCAGTTAAAAAAAGAGACAGAGAAAGCTTTGAACACAGTTGAAAAAGATATGACACAGTTCTGGATGTTCTGAACAAAATATCAACAGCTCTGCAGTAGATACTAGTCGTAAATACTAATAATAAAATAATAGAATAAAATAAGCATAAACAGAATCGTCATAAGCAGAATCCAACAAGAATAGTGGTGTATCAAAAGGAATGTTATGATGATTTCGTATGAGGACATGAAAAGAAAAACGGAAGAAACAGATGAGTTGAGGCTTTATATAACATGGACCTGACAGTAGGCAGTGTAGTAAGAGAGAGAGAGAGAGAGAGAGAGAGAGAGAGAGAGAGAGAGAGAGAGAGAGAGAGAGAGAGAGAGAGAAAAACCCCCACTATAAAGACTGTGCACTTAGTAAAGCTCCATAAAGTGAAATATGACTTACAGGTGGCAGATGTGCATTTTATAAGCTTAATTACAAATTTAAATGAATAGAGAGTTAAAATCTATAAATTATCTATAAGAGAATGAATATTTTTGTACTAGATTTTTGTACTACTTATTTAAGAACAGTGATGAAAAATGTAACAACAGTACTGCTAGCTACCCTGTGGTTGGAGACTCTACTAGATAGAAAGATTTTAAATGTATGACTGATGTTATATACAAGAATGTGATTGCTCACATTTACAACTACTATAGACAACTATGACGACGGACACAAAGACATAATAGAAACGGCAGCAAAACCAAAAATCATTATACAATTTGACTTCTTAAAATTCATTATGAACTAGTAAAAATATCCAAAAGATAAAAATAGCAAAATTTAAAGTTTTCAAAACAAAAGTTATATCTAAAATAAAAAATAGAAAAATTAGATGGAAGAAGAAAAGTTCTAAATGAATATTAGAGAAGAGAATATGAAGTAAAAGAAGAACTTCATCTCTCCTGATACAACTGTGTGGTGATAAAACAGAAGTTGAGCTTTAACTCATTTCTTACAATCCATTTTCCTGATTGATTTCAATGTATTAAAAGCGAACACTACATTTTTCAGCTTCTTCCAATGCATTTACAGCTTACATACATTGAATTAAATGCATTAACAAACAGATTTACACATTGGAAAGAACTCAACGTTTTGAATATTTGTAATAATTATATTAATTATAGGCCCAATTATTATAACTATCAAATAGTAATAAGAGGTCAAGACTTCCATCGTTCTATGCATAATTCTACAATCAAATTATCTCATTGCTAAATCAGTCAATCAATCAATTTTCTTTAGTATAACTCATTCACAGGATATGCAGCATTCTTAAAAAAACTCATTTAACAAATCAATAACCAATCAATAACCAATCAATCACCAAAGTGATTAACTTAATTGAGCAAAAACAGACTATTATAGCCTAGAGAACAATAGAGCATTGACACACTAGATCCAATCCTAACTTAAATGCTTTTAGTTCCTTCAACACAACGATGCTTATCTCCGATCTGCTACAGTTATGCTGAAATAAAACAATTACACTGCAAAATTTCCAAGCTCGGTCAGTTTAATAGGATTAGTAAATCTTGACGATAATTGTGCAACAATCAATTTACTAAACCATAGGAGATTTTGATTTTGCTAAAAAAACTTTAAATACAGTGAATTTCAAATCATATATAGGAAATGTTTTCTATACTGAAAATATTACGTATAGAATGTCACTAAAGTTGCGATACTTGATCAAAATTACGTCAATTTACCTTAGAATGGTATCATTCTGTTTCTCGAAGAACAATGCTTAAAAATAGTCAAAAGCAACTCTAAGAACAAATAGAAGTTTTGATAAAAAGCAATGAAGAATAAATGATACAAATGACTGTATTTAATAAAAGAAAAGAGCAAAATTTCTGTAAGTTATTGCTTTATGTACAACAAAACAGAAATCTCTCTCACAAACAACTCAAAATATGCCGCTTATACTGTATGCAGCGATTGAAAGCAATTTAATATTTTCTCTATAAATTAACATCACAGATTCATCAGTACAAAGAGACTGACTAGAGTTAAGATATTCTAACAGACTTATTATGTACCAGTGTACTTCAGATATATCTATATCTCTAGTGTCCTGCCAGGTGGCAGGTCCATAGTACATATTCTACATATTCATACTCTCGCGTCTTCTCTCATGCTTCATACATAGCACTCCATAGATCAATGATCCCTTCATACGAGTTTATACAAATACTTTGTAGCTTATAGCTTGAAAAAAATAAGGCTGAGATGGTTTCCTATTGCCCTCCTCAGACTTCAGATATACAAACGTAGTATTTGATTCTTATATAGACTGTTGACTTAGATACATAGATTTATGATACCGTATATAAACTTATAAAACACCAAAATTTGATACACAGACTTAGGATATAGACTTAATTATAAGTTACATATCAGTCATCATGTTCAAACAATTCAGACAGGTTAAACTGTTAAACTGTATTACTGCAAAATTTCATGTTTTTAGAAATGAAAACACAACTCTTGACTACAGCAATCTCGACACAATGTATTTCCTAACTACAAAGATATGCCTTCGTACATCATACAGTCAACATTCCCTAATCATTTCTTTCTTCACTGATTGGTCTGAAAATCATTAAAAGTAGTCAATAATTTTGTGAGAGATTACTTGAAATGACTTCATCAATTTATCACTTTATCGCTTGCTTACAATCGTTTAAACTTTGCATCTCCGTTACAAATCAAAGCCGGATTCTCATCAAGATATTCGTCCCCACGCACGCAGCTGTTAACCTCTCCATTGTTATCTTCAATAACTACGGCGCCATCTGACCAACGCAATCGAAGCGTCATGCGAATCACGTATTCACCGAATACGTTAGCCAGGTACCAGAGCGGCAGATACTCGAGGGTCACGAGGCCCATGATGTTACCCCTGAAAGGGGTATAGTCCCAAGGACAGGCCCCAAACTGACGCAGAATGAGACCCGTGCAGAATTCCCAGCAGTAGGTCCACAGAGTGTACACCAGGGCCCGAGCCAAGCGAGGCAAGCGACCTCTCAGGGTCAGGTAGAAACGTTCGAGCACAAGAGTGGAGAATCCGTAGATAAACATCGACCTGAAGACAGCATGTAATTAGAATTACAGTCAATATGTAACTAGAGTTACAGTCAATATGTAATTAGAGTTACAGTCAATATGTAATTAGTCAGAGTCAGTATGTAATTAGAGTTAGTCAATATGTAATTAGTCAGAGTCAGTATGTAATTAGAGATTTTCAGATGTAATCAGATGTAATTAGAGATTTCAAATTAGTGTCATATTCTAATGTTTGGCTCTTAGTAATACAAACAATTAAGTACTATGAACAGCAGTGACCATATAAATTAACAAGAACTAATTTGTAAGATATAGGTTCTCATCAATGCACAGAATTGAAGTTGTTGTTGCTCGGCCTTATTCGTCGCCACAGACTTCACAGCATGCTTTCATCAGCAATGAACGAGAAATGATTTCTCTTTGAGGATTTACTTTAGAAACTTGACTTATCTATTTTTTTAAATACTTTAAGCTTGACTTATACAATATTATAACGAATTCCCTGATTTTTTTAACCCAGGGTCATTTTCACCTCTGAGAATTTATAAAATATTTATAGTCCCATATATTCAAGATAATTCTCTACATATTAAGTCTACTTCTTGACTGTAATAGACAACTACAGTCAAACAAGATTCAGTTAACTTAGCAGTATTTTAGATTTCACTTTAACACTTATTCTTTTACTAGCAGCTTTTACAAAGCATTAGCAAAATATTCACATTATTTCACAAAGTATTCATTCACAGCTTTGATTGAAAACGTATCAGGTCAATATTAATATATAATTACAGGGTCAGCAAGATCTGTATATCACATACCAAACATTGGAATTTCCCGGCAGTTTCCAGTTGATGTTGACCACGAATTCCCAGGCAGCGGTGAACATTATCTCTAGGGCATAGCCATGTATTGCATAGACGTAGAACCGTGCCAGAGTAGAAAGACAACGTGAATTCTTATTCATTTTAGATGCGGTAACATAAAATTCTATAAGGACAATAAGTTGAAGTTGTTAAATGCTATAATCTGAAAACAATAAAAAACAACACAGTTCAGATATAAAGGATTATTCGTACAGAACACAGGAAATTTAGAAATTGTCACAGGTAATACTGCACACATGGAATTATAGTGTTCTAGCTGCCAGGTATCTCGACGTTCAATTTTTCGTAAGTTTGACTTACCCTATAAACGGAGAGCAAGCAGGACATTCTTAAGGGATATTCTTTTATAGTTATTACATGATTTTAAGGTCAACCAAAAACTAACCATAACAACCAATTCGACAGAAAAGACGCAAGGTCGTATGTAATTGAAGTTGAAGTAATTACATAACCGACATTAGTTTCTCTGAAGTCACTATTAATATGGATAATTAACCTATAAATTAAAACTAATATGACTGACGACAACGCTAAAATTCAGATTTTTGAACTTCTCCGTCCTACCTATATTTCATCGCTGAACAATTGTTCTTAGTTCATATCGTCTAAAAGTAATATTTTATTTATCATATTAACTTTAGTGTCACAGGTTCAGTGTTTTCATTAACATGTTCGGTGTTGTCATATATTGACCTAATTGTGTTGTTATTATTGAAATAAAACAAAAACTATTAATACAAATTGTTAATTATTCCATCAAAATATAAATAAACATATCGACCATAGATATCACTATTTTGATCTTTAAGCTAGCTGTAGATTTTCTTATTCTGTAAGTTAAGGCATACATTAAATATACCAATTTAAAATTTTAAAAAGGTAAATTAATAGTAATTAATTTTAATTCTAGAAATTACTTGCCTACCAGTCCGAAACCAGTCTAATAATATACCTATTCTAATTATAACGGAAAATAAAGAATAGCTAGGTTTACGTGCTGGTCATATATTATATCTTTGGTGCTGGTCGACGAAATTCATGGACACCGGATGCGATGGACGTTCATATCTGAGCCATACTTACTAATTTATTAGACTTCTTTGAGGCAGTATCTAAAGAATAATAGGCATAGGTGCGTGTAGACAAGGGAAATTGTATGTTCTGTATTCTGATTTCATTTCTTATAGCTTTTAATTTAGGCTACTATTCATTTATTAATTAGCTGTTTTTCGAAATAAAAAACATAACTCTCTCTCTTTCATTTTCCCATCTGATGTTTGACGTATTTCGACAATAACGTAGGGCCTACATTAATTGTTAATCACTAAGCAGTTTTTCATTTAACTTAATGAAAGAGGGACCTGCAGCTTTTCAGTCGTTTAATTATTCTAGCATCTGGATCATATCTATGATATCAGCTATAAAGGAACAAGGAGGTTATATGTCAATCATTACTCCAAGATACGGGCGTAATTACGTGCCTGTCTTGCATTAGTAATTAAATCTAATTAATTAACTCATATATAATTATTCTGGTTTTGCGAATCGACTTGTATATTAGCTAGCTTGGTCTAGGTTGCTGTCCAAATCCTTGATATTGTCATGAGTGTCAGTATCATACCTATTAATTACTGTTGACGTTATTGTATAACTGCCTGTTGTCAGGTCTATGTTATTTTTTGGTAAAAAAAGCTGGTAAAGGTAACGTTAGCGTCAGTTTCCTCACTCGAAAGCGATATCAGTAACGGGCTAGCCCAGAATTTCAACACCTCACATACTGATCCGCTGTAGAATTTCTTACTGACATCGCCACTGGCTCTAGCCACTGGTATTTGGACAGCATTGAGCTGATATCATGTTATTAGATTTAAACTGTTATATGTTATTATTTTTTGTATAAAAAATGCGTTATAAATATGTGTATTAGAACTTTATCGAGTTCTTATTAAAGAAGAACAACAGCATGTAAAACTTCACCAAGCGGACGTCAATGAAGTACATTTAATAGGCAACTAAAAGTTATGCGAATGATATTTAAAATTGTAACATATCTACAAAAAATCTGATATAACTGAATACCAATAATGCTTAAATTTCTAATTAATAAAAACATGCCAGGCAACAATAAGAAAAATCTAGTCTTAGAAAGATCATTGAAAATAAACAAGTTTACATTAAATTCATATCACATCAAAGTTTCACATTTCTTCCAACAGAGTATTAGAACGTATTGTGAAAGTGTGGCCCAAATAACAGACATTTTAATTATGCTGAAATTTATGTTTGTAATATTGTTCAGTATTCCTCATGAAAGAAAAAGAATGTATCAACAACCGAAACAATTTAACAAAGCAGATAAGTTGGAGAAGGTCATGCAATTAAGTAAACTCTAGGGCATTATTAGACCTCTAAAAATAGAAGAATATCAATAAGCATTTCAGCGGTACGGAATTATGGGCTTACATTAATTTAAAAATATTCAACATTCTATGTCAAGCATAATAAGCCGAAATAAATTCACAATCATTCAAAACAGGCAAGTCAGCAGAAATTCTAATCACGACGCAGAGAGTTCTAGATTCTTGTATTAATAGAATACTAAGGTCGTTGTGAAAGGTGTTTTGTTCTTCCAGATAACGGGACTAGTGGTTCCCGAGTCTTCCAGCAAAAGTTGTTTAGTTGAACACTGTTTTCTGAACGTGGGTAGCACGGTCCTGCAAAAACATATACATCATAGGATTATAAAATAACTGATGTAAAGTATAGTTGTATACATTTTATTTATTTATTTAGATCACCAAAAAGGGTCATTCAACCCTGTACAGTTCACAAGCAATGCAAACATTAATTATAGAATGTCTTAATAGCGTAGGGGTAACGTCATGAAGTTTTAAATGACAGGTCCTGAAGTGAATTGAACTCTCGCGGGTTCGAATCCCAGCCGCGCTGATCTGAGAGTAAAATCTCGGACATTCACTGGACTGGTTATACGAAAAATGGACTAAATAGCCTAATGGTTTAAACATGTGGTGTTAAAAGTGATAGATATCGACAAAGTTGATCATTTCACTATAATGCGTGTTAACTTTTATAGAATTATAAAATAACTGATGTAAAGAAGACATAGACTATAGAATTATAAAAATAACTCATGTAATATAGACATAAACTATAGAATTATAAAAGAACTGATATAATGTAGACGTAGGCCTACTCGTATATTGTGATTACTATTCGACCTTTAACTTTATGTAACATTTGCGGTTGTCAGAATGCGATGAAATAATGGATATAGGTATTTTACCCAAACCAATGACTGATTGCTTTACTGCTTGATTGATAGCCTATGACAGGTTCATTGTAGTTTCATCAATCTGATGGATCAATCGATTGATTAAACACTGGTATATCGAGTTATTGACTTTTTAAGTGTGTGTGAGAGGCAGAGAGAGAGAGAGAGAGAGAGAGAGAAAGAGAGAGAGAGAGAGAGAGAGAGAGAGAACTAAGTTTATTTTCAAAAACACTCAAATATGCACTAACAATAACACAGTGATTGACTTTCAATCGATTGAACGATTGATCAACTGATTGGTTGATTGCTTGCTTGATTGATAGATAGATAGATTGATTGATTGATTGGGCTCTCACCTCTCCACTGGGGTTGCACAGTTTGGTGGTTACGATACTGCCATTCTGCTCCCAGCTGCTGATGTCGGTCTCAATATCAGTGAGCGAGGCACCGGCTCCCTTCTTTCCACGTGCAAACAGCTGCGCCAATCACATACGAAACGTTGAGCTAATTATTTTGGTATTTTCTTAACGAACAATTAAGTTATTTCAATGACTAAGATCTATATAGCAATGATATGGCAAAATCAGTCTTCGAGACTCTTTCACAAAAAGATTTCAACAATAATAAATTTACAGAAGATACTATAATTTACCACGAGAGATTCTAAACGTTTTCCATACATCATTTAGTATTAGATACAGAATACGGCAAGCATGTACCATTAGCTCGACATATTATTTCAACCACGGCATATTATTCTTGAACGTCTTGATTCTTGGCTGGAGCCAGTGGCTACGTCGGTAAGACACTCGACCGCGGATCAGTATGTGCGGGGTTCAAATCCTGGGCTCGCCCGTCACTGACATCGCTTTCAAGTGAGGAAACTGACGTTAACTGCCGCTAACACCGATTGTGGCATTATACCACCAGGCTACTTTACCATCACAGTCCATTCAACGCTACTGTGGTATTTATCATAGAGCGGCGCTTTATAAATATACTTATTATTAAACATTAAGCATGGTGAAATGAATGAACCAATGTCAGAAAGGGCATTCGGTCGGTGGGCGCCTAGACTCCAGAAACTGCTACAACATTTTCTAAAACGAATAGCAGAGATTATAAAAAAAGACTGATGTTATGATATGGGATAGAGAGGAGCGGAGGTGTAATCGCATCCCGAGCCTAGTTAAACTAGGATTAACAGAATATGATGATGATGATGATAATCATGAAGTGAGAGAGAGAGAGAGAGAGAGAGAGAGAGAGAGAGAGAGAGAGAGAGAGAGAGATACGTGGTTATTTCAGCATCAACACCAAATCACTGACAAATACAAATAGAAATAAACATTTAAAAGAAATAAAATAAAAAATTCCCAGAAACACAGGGTATCAAACAATCTTAAGAAACTAGAACAACGGCCGTCCGGGAAGATGATATACATCTAATAGTAAGGGGAGAGGCTGACCTTGCACTTGTCCCCAGCCCTCAGGGTCGTGTCTGCGGGCAGCGTCACTCTCGGCATCTCTCGTCCATCAACGTTACGAGTCACAAACCACGAGCCTAGGTTCTCATCCTGCCAGCAATCAATCAATCAATTAATCAATCAATCAATCAATCAGTCAATCGATCAATCAATCAATCAATCACTCAATCAATCAATCACTCAATCAGTCGATCAATCAATCAATCAATCGATTGATCGATAAAGCAATCAATCAATCAATTAATCAATCAATCGATCGAATGATTGAACTAATTATAAGCAATTTTATCAAACACACGTCCGATTACTTATTGAATAGATTACTGATTGATCGATCGATCAATCAGTAATCTATTCAATAAGTAATCGGTTCAATTCCTAGTTAAACCGTCTGAGGCAGTGCCCAATTGACACTGAATCAGACTTAAAATATGCTTTCTTAGTTATTGATTAAATTCCCACTGGATTTGTTCTATTGATTTATAGCTGGGCGGCTAGATGTATAGATTGGTTGATTGATTGATTGATAGATAGGTTGATTGATTGATAGATAGGTTGATTAATTTCCTGCTTGATAGATTGGCTGACTTATTATTGATAGGCTGATTGCTATATTTATAGGTTGATTGATTGATTGGCTGATTGATTGATTGATTGATTGACAGGCTGCTTGATTTATTGGCTGATTGCTATAATGATAGGTTGATTGATTGATTGGCTCATTGATTGATTTCACACCTTTCTGCTGGTGTTCTCGAGGGTGATGTAGGACCCATCAGCGCTGCACTCGCCGATGTTCACGGGACCCTTGGCTGATCTCTGGTAGGTCGTCTTAGCCGTGATATTCCCTCTCACTGACTGACTCACGTTCAGTCCTGTGGATGGCTCTGTAACAATACGTTCAGTACATCACATACAATACGTGCAATACATCACATACAATACGTGCAATACATCACATAGAATACATGCAATACATCACATAGACTAAGTGCAGTATATCACATAGAATACATGCAATACATCACATAGAATAAGTGCAATACATCTCATAGAATACGTGCAATACATCACATATAACAGAAGAGTACATCACGTGTAGAGTACATCATTTGTAGAGTACATCACGTGTAGACTACATCACGTGTAGAGTACATCACGTGTAGAGTACATCACGTGTAGAGTACATCACGTGTAGAGTACATCACGTGTAGAGTACATCACGTGTAGAGTACATCACGTGTACAACACATGTAGAGTACATCAGGTGTAGAGTACATCACGTGTAGAGTACACCACGTATAGTACATCACATGTAGAGTACATCAGGTGAAGAGTACATCACGTGTAGAGTACATTACGTGTAGAGTACACCAAGTATAGTACATTACGTGTAGAGTACATCACGTGTAGATTACATCACGTGTAGAGTACATCACGTGTAGAGTACATCACGTGTAGAGTACATCACGTGTAGAGTACATCAGGTGTAGAGTACATCACGTGTAGAGTACATCACGTGTAGAGTACATCACGTGTAGAATACATCACGTGTAGAGTACATCACGTGTAGAGTACATCACGTGTAGAGTACATCACGTGTAGAGTACATCACGTGTAGAGTAAATCACGTGTAGAGTACATCAGGTGTAGAGTACATCACGTGTAGAGTACATCACGTGTAGAGTACATCACGTGTAGAGTACATCACGTGTAGAGTACATCACGTGTAGAGTACATCACGTGTAGAGTACATCAGGTGTAGAGTACATCAGGTGTAGAGTACATCAGGTGTAGAGTACATCAGGTGTAGAGTACATCAGGTGTAGAGTACATCACGTGTAGAGTACATCACGTGTAGAGTACATCACGTGTAGAGTACATCACGTGTAGAGTACATTACGTGTAGAGTACATCACGTGTAGAGTACATTACGTGTAGAATGACGGTATAATTTGTAGGAAATATAGAGGTTATGTTACCTGTGTCAGTGCGTGTTTGAGACTGAGTCAGCGTTGAGTACATGGAGTCAACAATCTGCTTCAACCCATCCCTGCACAGCGCAGAAAGCACCTTCATTACACGTCAATAATAACTATAAAAGTGTCGTTACGGAAATAAAATCAGTTAGATCTTGAGCGTGAACAGCAAGTACCACCTGATTTAATAAATGCTTATTACTCAAAAGTCTGCAAACATCAGTAATAATAATAATAAAGGTTTAACGTCTATTTCCTCATCCAGGTAAAATCTTAACGACCCTGATATTTTATTAGGATTAGGAAAACGTCGTTAAAAATTGATTTGTCTACATGATCACCAATGAGTATAGTGCCTATTATGAAGACGTGTATTAGTAAATCCTGAATGTTTGCGGTGTTGTTCCACCCACCTATTCTCCTCCCCCTCGAGCAGCTTCCTGTAAGCAGCTATTTCCATCTCCAGGCCCAGCTTGGCGTCGTTGAGGGCAGCCAGCTCCTTGGCGATAGCCTCGAGCTCGGCTCTGAGCTTAGCCAGGTCGTCCTTTAGCTGCCCATTCTCGTCCTCCAACTCTCTCTTTTTGGCCTCTCTCTCGTTGATCAGCATATCGATCTCCAGCTGCAGGTAGTTGTTCTGTTCAATCAATCAATCAATCAATCAATCAGGCAATCGATGAGGCAATCAATCAATTAATCAGTCAGTCAATCGGTCAATCGATGAGTCTGTCAATCAATCAATTGGTCAATCAGTCAGTCAATCAATCAATCAATCGATCAATCAATCAATCAGTCAATCAGTCAATCGATCAGTCAGTCAATCAATCAATCAGTCAGTAGGTCAATCAATTAAAAAAGCATTTTTGATTCATAAATCGAACAAGCAGCTAAATAATAAATCAATCAATTCATTTATTAATTATCCAATTAATCAATCAGAGGGTCACATAATCAATCAATCAATTGATCCATCTATCTTTCAGTAATCATTTATGTATCATCATGTTCATCAATCAGTCTATCAATCCATCAATCAATAAATAAATAAATAAATCAATCAATCAATCAATTAATCAATCAATTAATCAATCAAGCAGTCACTCTTCACGTATCTACCAATCAAACAATATCTTTAAAATTTCGCTGTACAAACAAATCTTCCATAGACTGACCTTGGCCTCAAGGTCACCGAGCTTTGCCTTGAGATCGTTCATGACAGACTTGAGGCGGATTGTCTCTTCCTTGGTGTGAGTGGCCTCGATGTTCTGTCTGGACGCTCCGGTACGGAACTCCTGGATCTTGAGGTTGTAGAACGTGTCCATCTCGTTCCTCAGCGCGTCCATCTTCTGATCATAGGCAGCCTGGATGTCCCGGAGTGCCGGTCCCATCTCGTTGTTCCAGAACTCTCTGTTCTCCGTGGTCGTGTCGCGATAGGCGAGGTCCATCAGCTCACGCAGCTCCTGCAAATATACACATCCGTGATGATCTCTAGTATTGTAAGCGACAGGCCAGGTCTATCAGCTCACGCAGCTCCTAAAAATAATACACATCCTAGATGATTTCTAGCACTCTACGTCATATCCTATAGACATCCACTTACGTGGATTCTGTGTTAGATATCGTCCATGATGTCATCCAACACTTTAAAGGAGGGCTTCGTTAGATCACGTGATCTCATCGCTACATAGTGCAGCCGGTCCCGGGCTCGATACGAGCTCTCGATAATGCGATATTAAATGAGGTTTGAATGATTTGAATTATGTATGTATTTAAATGAATTGAATTTGAATTTTATGAAATTAAAATGAAAATGAATTGAAAATGAAATAATGAAGTGAAAATGAATTGAATTTTAGAATGAATTTAAATGAATTTGAATGAATTTGAATGATTTGAAATTCTGAATCATTTTTCATAATAATTCTGAATAATAAAAGGAAGACGAGATGGATAGGACACATTCTAAGGGGGGAAGGTCTATTAAAAGAGGTCATAGAATGTAGAATGGAAGGGAAAAGAGGCAGGGGCAGGCCGAGATTAGATATGTTTGATGATTTAAAGACTCACTCACATGTGGACATGAAGAGGAAAGCGGAAGACAAAGAAGAGTGGAGGCGCTATGTACCATGGACCTGCCAGTAGACAGAGCACTAAGAGAGAGAGAGAGCGAATGGTTGATGGATTCATTATAATGAAGACATAATTAGACCTGGTCTTAGTCGACCCTCTTCGTATTTAGCCAAGCTACGGGCTTAGGTCACCCTAGCCAGGAGTGGGAGAAATTAGAGAAAAAGAGGGGTAGATAATGGAGGTGGAGGGGGGTAAGCTGTGAATCATTTGTATGGTAACGACTGAGAGTCTCAGCTGTTGATAAGTGTCGCGAGATTTTGCTGTCCACGTCATCACCGGGCTTCCCTTAAGCAAGTTAGGACACAAATTTCTGGTGCTTTTAAGGCATTAAACCAATTGTTGAGGTGCACAGATATTGTTTGAATATTTGTAAATATAACACAAATATTATAAAAATTATGCAAAATAATTATACGATATTATACAAATTATAGGCCTACATATTGTAAATAATATACAATATTATACAAGTTTTGATTAGTCAACCGTGAAATGCTGTCACATTCTAACAACCCATTTGATCCAGACAGCCGTATATATTTACATATATAACTTTCAGACTAGGAAATCTTTGGGGGACACGATCATGACACCGCTTTGCCGCTTTAGATCATCCTTAGCGTCCTTTAATTACATCCCAATCACAAAAACATCAACAACAACAATACGATTAAAGACCAAATATAAGATCAACCCCGTTGGATCGTCCTTTTTCCCAATATTTCCCCTCCCCTTCCCGTGACACAAACCAATTTGTTCTCAGTTATTTAGAGGTAATTTTTTACTTCTAGTCTAGGCACATACCGTGCAGGCAGTTTTATGATATCTAGGCTTAAAGGAAGCCTTCTCGTGCAGACGACTCTGTATCAGCTAATAGAGCCTATATGATATCTCTACTCAGTCATGCGTGACCTCAGCACAGTGTCTAGTACATGTATCATTTATCAGTCGTCTCTCTCATGGGTGCTCTTTAAGTTACATATCTAAGACACATATTCCATCTCACCGCCTGCTTAAAGATACTGACTATACAACAATTTGATACTATCAAGCCCTTTACCAAACCCCTTAATCCTTCCCATTTACCCTTCCCTTTAACCCTTCCCATTAACCATTATTCTGCTTAACTAATCCTTCAAATCTCTGCAGGAATAAACCATGACTTCATCGGATATTTCTGTCAGCTTGGAATCGATGCCGTGACCTCATGCATTATAGCAAGCACGCTACTTGTTAGACCATCCAGTTTGCAGAGAGAGAAACAGAAAGAGAGAGACACAGCGAGATAGAGAGTGAGAGAGGGAAAGAGAGACCTGTTCATGGACACCCTTAAGGAACTCCAGTTCATCCTCGAGTCCTTGACGTCTGTTCTCAGCATCCACCTGGAGCAGTGACTCGTTGTCGATGTCCTAGCATCAATCAATCAATCAATAATCAATCGGTCAGTCAGTCATGAAAAGAAATCAATAAATAAACTTCTACAAACTAGTAAAGCGATCAATCAGTAGAAAAATAATCAATCAATCAATAGATGCACTATGCAGTTGCAGTAACTGCAACTGCATAGTGTTTAGTCATATTCTGTAAAATATTTTGGACTTATTTTTTAGATTTTAGAATTTGAACCGTTTACTGGCTAGATTTTGTCTCAATAGTGCTCGATGTTGTCATTGATGACTGTAGCACTGTAATTGCTGTTGTCGTTATTATTATTATTATTGTGGTAAATTGACTCTTTTCATACTCATATTCTCCGTTATTTGTGATTAGATAATTGGCAGATATAATTCACATAGACTGCTCAACCATCAGAGTTTGTCTAAGGATGCAATGAACAGAACTACAATCTAGCCATTAATATTCCAGTCATGCCATTCATAACCAGCCCTAGGGCTACTACAGAGGCTCTAATTATAAAGTTAGACTGATATATGAGACATTGTAGACGTCTTTGTTAACGGTCTTCAACACTTTTTATCATTGTTAAATAATATTTATATAACTAAATCATTTGTCAAGAGCCTAGCTCTAGCATTGGTCTACACAGGTTTTAAGCATCTAGTTTGTTAAATAAGTCAGACGGTTGACTTCCAATGAGAAAGTTCTTAAGGAATATTTTTTGTTGTATTGTATAATTTATCGTAGAAATAATTATATCACAAGAGCTGTTTGAAAGTAAGTAAGCATATACGTTCTATGCCCAATACGATGTGTTGGGTATTGGACGGTATATTGGTATTTTACATTAATACTGTATTGTGCAATCCAACGTCAGAAAGGGTATTCGCTTGGTGAGCGCCTAGGCACCAGAAATTGCTACAAAAAAACTTAAACGAATGGATAAACTTAATGAGGCAGTCTATTCGTATCCAGACCCTCTTTAAACTGGGATTTAAGGGAAGATGATGATGATGATACTATATTGTGCAATGCATTATGTATTGGGCGGTATATTGGTATTTTAAATTTATACTGTATTATGGAATGCATTGTGTATTGAACGGTAGATTGGTATTTTACATTTATACTGTATTGAACGATGTGTTGTGTATTGGACGTTATATTGGTATTTTACATTTATACTGTATTGTACAATGCATTGTCTATTGTGCTGTATATTGTTATTTTACATTTATACTATAGTGATCGCAATGATATGCAAAATACAATGAACAACGTATTGTACATTGGACAGTATATTGGTATTTTACATTCATACTATATTTTACAATGCATTTTGTATTGGACGGTAAATTAGTATTTTATATTTACACTGTATTTTACAATGCATTGTATATTGTACGGTATATTGGTATTTTACATTTATACTATATAGAACGCAATGCAATGCAAAATGCAATGAGCGATGTATTGCACATTTGACGGTATATATGCATTTTACATGTTTACTGTATTGTACGATGCATTGTATATTGAACGGTATTTTGGTATTTTACATTTGTACTGTATAGTACGCTGTATCGTATATTGTATTAGCTGAACTGCCATCTCAGAATGTCCACGTGTAATGTCTGACTGAGCCCAATGGCATCCACTAAGACTCAAATTAGCACAATAGAAAGCCACGTCTAGCAACATAGTACTTAGCCGACGCTTTGCTACAATAGAAATGAGTTATTGCTTGACTGCCCAAGCGATGCGAGCTTTTTATTGCTTCTTTATCACCCGACGTCAACTATGCAGACTATTTCTACCTGAACTACCACAAAGCCAACAAAGTCGCGAGATGGCGGTCGATAGATCAGCGAGAATAAACTCGCTCCAAGCGATGCACAAAAGAGCTAAAAGTCTTTTGTATCGCCGTTTGAGACAATTTGAGACTAGCGCAAATCAGATACAATAAAAAGATTTCGCCGCAATAGAACTGTTAGAAGGAATCGCTTAATCATCGTGTAGCAGCGAAGTCGCTAGTTATGTTTGCGCTAAGAACTTGTAAGTAGATTTGGCGAGTATTAGTGAAGTTATATAAGAAATGCATACAAGTAAACATAGTCATCAAGCCGACATGCTAAACGTTGAATTGACCGAGCGCATGAGACACTAGTGGGAAAACAATTCTGCATATCTCGTTGATGACCCAAAGCTTTGCTATTCGTGGTACAAAGCGTTTTAACCCTCCAACGACCAACGGGGAGTCCATAGCGGACCCCACTTTCGATTTTTCTTCTACAACTTTTTAAAATAACAGAGTAAAATTTAAAAAAAAAATTGCAGTTGTTCCTAGAGAAATTACCTACAAAATCATGTTTTACAATTTATTGAACACTGTTTAATGAAAGTAGAGGAGGTCCCCAAAGGCGGGGGGTCCACGACGGACCCCCCGTTGGTCATTGGTGCAATTGCTTTTTTAATATAAATTTTTATTGCAAATTATATTAATACAGCTAGTATTATGCATTGGAATTGGGTTATTTTGTTCTTTTTTAATAAATCAGTTTTTTCAAGTTTTCCGGTATTCCAGTACACTTTGGTGCGTTGTTCTCATATGACCAGAGTACTGTCCACTTGTAGAATAGAACTTAGTTATCTGTCTTCAATTATCGGCTGTGAGTGAATTCCAAAGTTTAATTATTCTTCAGATGACGGTAGTAATAATGAAGACTTTCCTATATGTGAGAGTGATGCGTGTGATCATGTTAGCCAAAGCCGATAAATCAGATGATGAGTTAGAAATGTCAGAAAATGATTCTAGCGAGGAAGATAGTAAATCGGTACCAAGTAAATCGCGCAATGGAACCATAGAATGGTTCAAACGGGAACAGCGTCGTGGACGGAGAGCACCTCAAAATGCTAGATATATCCCCTGGTTTGACATATAAAAGCAAGAACTGTGCTACTGCATCAAATTCATTCAAATTATTTATAGCAGACAATGATTGCACTCAAAACCAATCAGCGAGCGAAGTCAGTGTATCAGCAATGGAATGAGGAGCACAAAGATAAGCAGACAATCTGGCACGACGTCGATGCTATGGAAATATACGGCATTCTTGGCTTGCTATTGCTCTGTGAAGTCTACAGAGCACGTAAAGAACCGGTGGCTGAATTATGGGCAGATGATATTGGTTGTAGGTGTCCTGTGTTTACATCAGCAATGAGTCGTACGCGATTTATTGAGTTGAAGAGTATATTAGCTTTGATGATCTGGACACTCGAGCTCATAGAAGAGAAACAGAAATCTGGCTCCTATTTGAGATGTTGTCGAAATGTTGCCGTCTAGTTTCTTTAGATATTGCTGCTCAAAATGCTTAGCCTACTGTGTGTGGAAACTGCACGATCATAAGATTCAACACAGGCGTTCCTTCATCAAGATTTTTGCTGTGGAACTCGTCAAGCCAGTCATTGAGAAGCGTGCTAAAAATCTACAGGGATTACATACGCATATTGTTCAAGCCATCAAACATTTTGTGCCAAATGCTGAGGCTAAAATATCAAGACAGCAGGCTGCCGATACTACAAAATTGCGTGGGAGATGTTCAGTGTGCTCCAGAGGATGGGACAGAAAGTGTAGGGTAAAACCTACTACATGCCAACCATTTGTGTGTCGGTAACACAGTATCAATATCACGTGCAACAGTTGTCGTGAATAAAATAGCAGACTGTATGATATACGATATAACAAGTTACATTTTATTTACATAGGCCTACTTATTGACATTACAAGCTCTTACTTCTAATCACTTTTTAAGTAAGCTATACACGTATACGAAGAGTATTCACATAATTACAGACTAGGAAGTGTTGAAGTTCCATACACTTGCTTAATAATTATGTACTAAAATATTGATAATTTACGTACTTTCTTCAATAAGAGATTTTTATAGACTATAGTGTTATAGTTAACTCAAAGCGTAATATTCTTATTTAGGAATGTATTATCTCTTGAACAAGTTATTATTCAGCGTTTCGTAACTGTATATAGTTATGAAATCCAATAAAATCACTGGAGTCCGCTATGGACCCCCTGTTGGTCACTTACGGAACTTTCTTACGTTGGTCGTTGGAGGGTTAAACTTAAAAAAACCTGCGATTAAACCTCCTTTTCTCCGCGCCTAAACTTCCTTTTCTATAATTCCCTTTACTTTGGACTGATTGTCTGGATTTTGGAATTTGCACCGTTTATGGACCTTCTTTTTGCTCGATTTGATTTTGATCCAATAGTGCTCCATGTTGTCATTGATGACTGTAGCACTATAAATGTTGTTATCAATTATTATTTTATCGACGATTATTAAACGATTATTGTCGCTTCACAAAACTGCGCTTAGTTTATACTGCAATGGATGCACCATCAAAAGTTTATGTGATCTCCGTATTTAAGAAACACGAATTAAACTGCAAATTATGTTTAAAACTTTCAAGTATCTTTGGAAGTTTTAAAGTGAGATAAAGAGTTAGTGTGAGAGAGCGAGAGAGAGAGAGAGAGAAAGAGAAAGAGAGAGAGAGAGAGAGAAAGATAGACTAATAGATAAAGAGAGAAAGGGAGAGCGAGATACGTAGATAAATAGATAGATATAGCGATTGAGAGAGAGGTGAAAGAAAGAGAGACAAAGTGAGCGAGAGAGATAGAGCGAAAGTGATAGAGAGAGAGAGAGAGACAGCCAGAGAAAGAGAGAGAGAGAAAGTGAGAGAGAGCGAGAGGGAGAGTGAGAGAGAGAGAGATACTTACAATCCTCGTTCTATTGAGAGCCTCTTGCAGTCTACTGATCGTCTTCTTGTGCTTTTCACGGTCTCTCTCGAGAAGCTCCGCCCTACGTCTGAGCATATTAAGCTCCGCCTCCATATCAGAGATCTGCTGGTTCTGTTTCTCTATCTGATCTCTATCATTTCTGTTAGAGTCCAACAGCTCGTCCAGTCTAATCAATCAATCAATCAATCAATCAAGCAATCAATCAATCAAGCAATCAATCAATCCCATCAATCAAACCATCAATCAACTAACAATCAAACCATTAATCAACTAACAATCAGTCAAACAGTCAATCAATTAACTAATCTTTCACTCATTAATCAATCTAACAAAATATGTTATTGCTGTTTTTTTCTTCCTCAATTCTGGGCTCTCAATCAAAAAACAATAAACAGCCGAATCAATCTATCAATCAATAAACAATATCACTGACATACTCGAATTTCGGAACTATACAGATATGCGGCAACTCTAAGACAATTTTGATATAAAAGTTACGCGAGAGAGAAATTCTAAAATTAATACGTTGTCTGTTATGTATATGTGTTAAGGGGAACCAGCAAGGACGGCGATATGTAAAGAAATAGGTTTAAAAGAGTATAGTGCAATAGAATTAATAAATAAAGGATATTCTATGTAACATGCGAGTTTAATTAGAAATAATGCAAGTAATTTTAATACTCGTTTCTTAAAACTGAATCACTCACCTCTGCTTGTTTGCATTGTTAAATATACCAAGCTACTCATTAATTCAGTTAAGATATCTCCATAATTGTTTTAGTATTACTAAAATATAATTAAGGCTATATTTTATGAACAATATACAGTTTAGAAAAATAGTATTCTATGATATACAGCATAAAATATACAGTATTAACAATATACAGTATAAAATAGTATTAACATTATACAGTATAGAAATCGATCAATCTCTCAATAAGGATTTAACGTCCTGTTCCTCGCCATAAGGCACTGTCAGGGACGTCTCTTGCAGACTCTACACAAACAGGCGTCAAAGCACCACACAATGACGACTTAGTACACTGAGACCAAAAGAGAAAGCGATATCAAAACAGTGCAAGTCCAAGATCCAGGAAAATATCAACAAATATATATAAAATAAGGGACTAGAGATTATCTATCGTCCTACTTTGAGCGCATGTTGGCTAGCTGATCCTCAAGAGCGGCTATCCTCATCTCCAGCCTGGACTTCTCTTTCTGAGCGTCATCCAGCAATCTCTTAGCCTCGTCCAGCTCTGCCTGATAGAGACCCTTGATCTGACTCGTCTCCTTGCCCCACTTGTTCTTCAGTTTATCCAGCTCATCGCCCAGTCTCCTGTTCTGAGCCTCCAGGAAACGAACCTGTGCGGAAATCATCCGGTTTAGAATTCGTATGAAGTATCAAATCTGTAATGTATTGGTTGGAAATACTGTGTGGAAATCATCCCGTTTTGAATTCGTGTTGTGCTGTGCTCGGTCCCCGTGTTGTGCTCTGGTGTGGTTGGATCACTGCAGAATAGGGCAAACGCTAACAATCTGCCGCGTGTACGTAAGAGGCGACTAAGGCAGGTGCTGAGGATGGCAAGAGGGGACCCACCTCACCATGAAATATTTTCCCCCAGGATTAAATGGTAATTAATCCATCTGACTGAGGCAGGCAACGGGAACCACCTCAGAAGTGATACTTTTACCAAGTTATAGGCTACATAAGGTTTGGATAAGGCATAGACTTTCTGAAGGGATTAAATTGTTGATCTAAGGAGTGCTCTTATGGAGCGAGAAAACAGACTTTGAGTAGGAATTTAAAATCATACACAAGATATTAGAGCTCTCCTATTGACATCAGCGATGGCCTGAGCCTGGTATCTGGTAGATACTCCACTAGCTCTGCTCAATTTCAAATTAAAAACTATCTAGATGAAAAATAAAAAATTCAGCTACTTTAGTAGAAAAACTGATACCTTTTCAATGTAGCTGGCGAACCTAGCATTCAAATCCTGCATTTCCTTCTTTTCCTTGTCCCTGCTGGTCTGGACCTCTCCTATTCCTGAGCTCTGGAGGGCCAGGGAGTTCCCTGCCCCGGTGTTGGAGTAGCGCGTGGAGCGCTCGATGGTCGTGCTGGTGGTAGAGGGGCCATGGCCTCCTCTCTGGATGACGAGGTTGCGGGTTTGAATCTTGGGTTTGATCTGGCGCCCATAGTCGTCGAAGTTGTTAGACTCGTACGTGGTGACTGTGCGCGTGTGCGTGGACTCCATAGTGGTGGTGTTCAGATGATCTGTGGAGAACAGCATAACGATGTATCGTATAATATTTAATATTTAACAATATTTAAGATTTAATATTTAACACTATTAAATATTAAGTATATAATATAATTATAAAAATAATTTATAATATATAGATATAATATATATATATATATAAATCTCTCTCCATCTCTTCCTCTCGCCCATCTCTAAGTCTCTCTCTCGCTCTCTCTCTCTTTCTTGCTCTCTCTCTCTCTCTCTCGATCCAAATAAAAAAGACTTAACTAAACCTTAGTGTCGCCTTTTGTTGAGAACATATGATTTCTAATATTATTTCCCATTGCTTTCCTCAGTCTCTTCTTAAACGCTTCTATCAACAAGTTTTATTACGAGTAGTCTATTCTGCAGTGGCCCGCACGCAACAAGGTGTCTACTTGGAGATAAGATTTCGATATATGAAAGAATTAACTAGCAACCAGCAGCACCTTTAAAACATCCTCATAATATTCCTAGACAACTCTAAAACACCGCTAATCTGCAGCAACTCTAAAACTAAAACCTGAAAAAGAATCCTAAACTTAAAATTCTTTCAACTTAATGATTTTGCTTTAAACGAAGTAATTATGCTAAATATTCTATAATTTTACTAAGCTCGACATACGCACATACAAACGAAAGTTATCCAGCCAATAGTTCCAATGCAATATTTGAATATGTGCTGTATTGGCCTATCATCAACGATTAATAGGCCTTAATCAACGGGAAACCACCTCAAAAGCAACACTTTTCCGAATCTTTAGGCTACATAAGGTATGGCTAAGGCAGAGACTTTGTGAAGGGATTAACTTGTTGATCTAAGAAGTGCTCTTATGGAGCAAAAAAGCAGACCTTGAGTATGAATATGTATATTGAACCTGCCACTTGGCAGTGCACTGAAGAAGAAGAAGAAGAAGGCAAATCATACGATATCGGGTGAACTTACCTTCTTCAGCGCGGATCAGAAGCAAAAGAATCAGCAGATTTCTCAGTCAGTCGTTACTAGTGATCGTACTATCAGCCGACCTATTGTAGTCCTCCACGCTATGCCGGCTTAATAACTTCGCATATTCCTATTAATTCTTTCTTCTCTATCTCTACCTCTCTCTCTCTCTTTCTTTCTCTCTCACTCTTTCTCTCTCTCTCTCTTTCTCTCTCTCTCTCTCTCTCTCTCTCTCTCTCTCTCTCTCTCTTTCCCTCTCTCTCTCTCACTATTGCCCTAGGCTCGTCTCAAGCAGTTGCTGTATTATTGAGCCACGTCTGTGACAGTGTGGGATGGCGAGAGGGCGCACATTTGAGATTCTAGAGGGAGAAATCTGTATTTAATCACAACAATTTGAAGCTGGTAAAGCTAACGTTAACGTCAGTTTCCTCACTCGAATGCGATGTCAGTGACGGGCGAGCCCAGGATTTCAACCCCCGCGCATACTGCCTGCGGTCGAGTACCTTAAAGTGCGATATACAAAGCTTAAAGCTCTCCCCCCTCTCTCTCTCTCTCATTCTCTCTTTTACCCTGAGTTCTCTAACTGCTCCACTCACTTTAAAAATGATGATGTTCAATGGTCAATAACAAATGAAGCTTCCTTTCTATATATTTCAATAGGATAGTGTCTACCGAGTATTAACGTCCGCTTCCTCATCCAAAAATGGTGGCACGGACATCCCCACAGCACAAATCGCCACAGATCAATGCTGAGGAGAGAAGTGGGGTCCTTAATGAAAACCGATTCGATAGTAAAAAGTAAAGAATTCATGTTCTTGGGTGCTGCATAAGAAAATGAAGGTCTGCCAAATTATGTGAGAATATTTGGAGCAGAGAGAAAATTGGCGTCGATGCAACAAAGTGCACGTGAGGGACTATACTATTTAGTCGCCTCTTAAGTCTCGTACAGCTGATTGAGAAAGGAATTTAAACGATAACGAAACTAGCTTGTTGCTAAGAGGCGACCAAAGCAGTAACAACATTATATCATGCTTTACATTTCCTTAACTTCTTTTTAACTTTAGTACGAGTTAAAAATTCCCAACTGTCCACTTGTGAAACATAACTCGTAGTAATTTTTTTTATTATAGGGGGTTTGGTTGCTCCAGATAATACCTTTTTATTGTAGCCTTATATTGTCAAGAATGTTTTAAAATCTACATGCATTTGCGCAGCTCTGAGCCAATGAAAAGAAGCGACACATCGAGGGAATGTTAATCTGTATCCGAATCACTCAACCAATGAGAAGCAGGAAATGAAGACCCTGGTAGGGGACGTTACTTGATCTCAGATTCTGCTACAATTATATTGTAACAGCTTACCTGTAACCAACTCACCTGTGCAAAAATTTGCCTGTCCAATTATGATGCGGCAACTTTTTATTAATTGCTTCTCAGTGTATTTTAGTAAATCTAAATCATCATTTCGACTCTTGTCAAATATGCACTTCATGATTAATTGTAAACATAAATAAGAACATATTTATTTAAAAAATGGTTAACAGATGTTAACAAAATTTAATAATTCTTTACTGGAAAATCGTTAAAGTATAAACAGAACCGTTGCGAGCTTGACTCTGAACTGATAGGAAAGGTGATCAATTTTCTGTGAGGGTGGGAAAGGGAGGATAAAAATAAAACATGCACTGAAATAACCAGGCCTACAGATATAAATTACACAGTTGGTGATCCACCAGTGATGGTTATCCACCAGTGATGGTTATCCACCAGTGATGGTTATCCACCAGAGAAGACTATCCACCGGATAAGACTACCTCCTGG
Organism: Enchytraeus crypticus; assembly: GCA_905160935.1. Lineage (NCBI taxonomy): Eukaryota > Metazoa > Annelida > Clitellata > Enchytraeida > Enchytraeidae > Enchytraeus > Enchytraeus crypticus. Next base: position 541,099 of record CAJHZI010000428.1, read on the forward strand.
TTTTAAATGCTAACAATATTTTAGCCATGTGTGAAATTGGTACCGGCTAAAGGTTCTCAAGCTGAGTTTAAGTTAACGTCTGACTAGCTAAATAATACAACTTATATCATCAGATGCAGACTGGCTTTGATTTGAACCGATGACCTCCTGACTATAAGACACGCATGCTATTCAATCGGCTGTCGAAGAAGTACAGCCTATAAACGAATGACAACTTTGATAAATACGCTTATAGTGTCTCTGTAATAATGTACAATAAAAGATAAATGCATTTCTCAAGCTCCGGCATGGGAAATATATTTATATTTAGTATAACATTTACAATATATTATAATCTAACCCCTACCAGCCTATATGTAGAATTAAACTACAGCACTGGACACCCCGCACTGGACACCCCGCGCTGAACACCCCGCACTGAATACCCCGCACTGAACACCCCGCACTTAACACCCCGCACTGAACACCCGTACTGGACACCCCGCACTGAACACCCCGCACTGAACACCCCGCACTTAACACCCCGCACTGAATACCCCGCACTGAACACCCCGCACTTAACACCCCGCACTGAACACCTCGCACAGGACACCCCGCACATGGGACCCCGCGCGCTACAGACTGCATGGTCACGTAGTTTAGAGGGAACCTAGTTTTTCAATGACTCCCCGGTCACAACGGCTTCAGTTCTTAACCTCTATCTCTACAAAAACAACAACAACAACAACAACTCAAATTACTCTACACCGTCTTCCTCCTCGATGACTCATCAAGAACTAAACGACAAATCACTGTAGTGTACAGGCGGGCTGAGCTTAACTGAGTTTATAATGAACGATTTTGTTTTAATTTTAATTTTCGGTAAGGTACTCGACCGCGGATAAATATGTGCGGGATTCAAATCCTGGGCTCGCCCGTCGAGTGAGGAAACCGACGCTAACATTAGTTTTTTTAGCTTTTTAAATTAATGTTCACGTGAATCCCTCCAGTAATGATATAAGTTTTGTACACCAGTACTGTTTGGTTGCAATTAAATTACTAAGATTCTTGTCTGGGATATTATATATCTGAAGTTATCCATTTATTTTATTTTATTTTATTATTGCAGTTACTAACGCTTGTTTAATGTAGCTTTGTCTGTTGACCGCTGGGCCGCGTACAATTTTATTTCATTTATCGTTAAATGTTTCTGCGATGATTGATTTTTTTTCAGAAACCGCGCCCATCAGATGGATTCTTATTTACTCGTCATCGTTGAGCTTATTTGCCTGAGACGTCCCTAACATCTTTAGCAAACTATGAATTGAAAGTTAAATATTAAGTATATAAGAAAGTTAAGTATAATTTCATTGCTAATTTATTATTTTAATACCGGTCCGTTAGCAAGTTACATGAGTAGTCTAACTCAAATTCAGTCTATCTTGCATTTGGTTTGGGTTATATTTAACAGAGATAGGAATTTCTCCGTATTTCTCGATTTTCAGTAATAATAATAACACAAATCCATTAATCCTATCGTACTAAACCGAATAGCGTGTCAGTGACGGGGGAGCACTGGATTTGAACCCTGCACCTACTGATCCGCTGTCGAACAACTTTCCAACAAGCCACCGGCTCAGCCTACTTATAAATTTAGTATTAAATGTTTAAATTGGGTGACTTTTCACTCGATCTCACTGCGTGATTATATATGTCATAATTTTGACCTACACTTAAGCTTCGTCTTCAAAGCAATGAAGAGCAATTATGCATGATCAGCCTCTTCCTTTGTCTTCATATCGATTCCCAATCCCAGTTCTCATTCCATCGATCCACATCGCTTCCACAATAGTAGCAGGAGAGAAGTCGACATTCGGCGGAATTGCAATTGGAACTTGCTATCATCGACTTGCATGAAAGTATATTTCGCAGAAGATCTTTGTCAGGAACATAGGACAAGGAAGAAAAGAGAGCTACAAAGGAATTGGAAAGATAGGGAGCTATTTAATTTTTCTTACTATGCATCTTCTGCTAAGAAGATGCTAACCTTGGTACTACTAAGGTTATAAGAGACGAAAATAAAGTAAGATTATGGTATAACAACCAACTCATTAACTGATTTTTTCTCCTCTACGATGGTATATCTTTGAGGCAATAGTTTTAAAGTTATGTTATTTCCGATGCTTCTCTGGCTCTTTTAATCTTTAAGAACTCGAGACCGTCGAATACCCGAATTGTCGACGAAATACATTCCTTTGATAAGTTCTAATAAAATATACATAGCTGTTACACAAATAGAAAACTAAAAAATAAAAACAAGAGAACATTCTTCATCTAACGATGATATAACAACATCAGTATGTTAAATATTTATTTCATTGCTATGTGACAATAATTAAGGATTGAAAACATCGGAGCATGTTAAGAACATTCATATAATCCGATAACATCTTAATGTAACGCCATAGTTATTACTAACTGACATTCCATTCATGTGAAACAACATTTTCTTTGAACGAAATCGAATATCTCACAAAACCTGCAACCATTCAGAAGTCTCGAATGGGGCATTGTTGCGAGTCTTTAATCTGTCAAAACATTTCTATCAAATGACATTGTCACGCACTTGTATTCTAGCTAAGTGAAAAACTTCACAAAGGCAGTTTGATTCTCATTGAGACTCTTTAAATATTGTAAATGTTGCATACTACTCGTAATAATGTGCATAATTATCATTACGGAGATTTTGCACAATTCGTCACAGCTATACACCCTGTAAATGCTGTCTACCTATTCAGCAGACGTCAGGCCATATCGTACTGAATACTGAACGGTTCGCTGACTCTTTATTGAACTAATTTATTTTTGAAATATTTCTATCTGAGAATAAAAGAAAAAAATAATGCACTCAAATTTGCTATTGTATGCAAGTGGATTTGTTGGAGTCGATAAAGAATTGCGTGACTGAGAAACTTGATAGGAATGTGACTCTACGCACGACTTTACATTCTCTCACATCGCTCTTGTAGGAATTTGATCTTTGGTCTATGGATGATTTTATATGTCTAGCTCTTTCAGGAGCACAGCAATCTCAGCGAGTTCATGACAACGTTGTACAGATTCTACAGCCAGTAAACAGAGGCCTGTAAAGCTAATGTTAACATCAGTTTCCTCACTCGATAATTATATATATATATATATTATAATATATATATATATATATATATATAGATTGAAACACATCTCTTCCCATCATAGATTATTTTCTTCTTTCCTGGCTGTTTTTAATCACCGGACCGGCGCCGCTTAGAATCTTTTTCTTTATCTTCAGCACATGTTTTTCAGATCGTTTGGGGTGAATCGATTTGTAGTGTCATTTGATGGCGGGCCCTCCCTGACATTATCCATGTATGAGGGAACGGAAGTTAAACCTTTATTAATATTATTATTATTATTGTTATTATTATTATTATTAATATTATTATTATTATTATTATTGTTATTATTATTATTATTACAAAAAAGACGTTATTTAATTAAAAGAAAGATGAAAAATATTTAAAGTAGTTCCTCTACGCTCTGGGAGGCCGCATTCGCCATTGTGCCACGAATGCATACAGCATTAAAACGCTGTGTTGTGATAGATAGGCGCTGCCATAGAAAGGCTAGAAGATTATTAGAATAATAGTAATAATAATAATAATAATAATAATAATAATAATATTATTATTATTATTATTATTATTATTAAAAGAGTTACAGTAAAGTTATTTGCAAGAACACTAAACAGAACTCTGGGTCCAGGACATAAAGAAAGAGATGCGAGCGAAGCCCTCATTCAGCCGGTATAAAGTTGCTCATCTGCCTTCAAGCCTTGATCTGATTGTTTAATCAGAGCTTTGAGCAGATAGACAATGTAATCTATTACACTGAGCTGAAATCATCAACCTCTTTAGAAAATTACAACAGTGTCTCAATCAATCGCCGTCAATTCGCCAGAGGGCCTATTGTTATTTTATTCAAGAGATGGCGCCAGCTGACACGACAAGTGAGTAAGACCCTAGGCGATCGTTTATCTGCAGCGCCTCTAGTGACTGTTCTGTGATCACATTTTGTTAGAGTTTAATTAAAACAGAGTAAAATCCGCAAGGTCTTTGTAAGTTTAAAGCTTTCAAGGCAAAATTTACGAGTTCAAATCCAGCTTTGTCCGATACGTTTTTGTTAAAGGCTAGATGATGCCAAATACATCACCTAAAATCAGGTGTTATACTTGTCCTGTATGACACACAGCTCCAAAGTTAAAAAATAAAAAAGTCATAATTAAATCTGAAGAAAGTGCAACTGTTCCGACAAATATCTATAATTTCTAAATCACATTAAAACTGAGAGTAAATTATGGAAATAGCATAACATTTTTTACTATATCACTCACTCACTCACTCACTCACTCACTCATTCATTCATTCATTCATTCATTCATTCACATCTAGATGAAGCGACTCTGCATGTCTGCGCAGATCAACCTTGCGCTGGAAAGCTCGGGAACAGAGCTGGCATGAGAAGGGTTTGAAGCCGGTGTGTTTGCGAATGTGGGTGATGAGGTTGGACGATTGGCTAAAAGACTTGGCGCAGACTCTGCAGCTGTATGGTTTCTCACCTAAAATTACAAGAAAATAAATTTGAGCCAATTTAAAGTTCATTCCTTGAATTTTTCTCCACTTGACAATGATTAAAAATCAGTCTCAATATAGGTCGGAATAGAATTCAAAAAGCAAGTCTCAAACATTTTACAGCGGCCTATATTTGTAGAAATCGTAAAGCTGTAAACACTGTTGAAACGAAGAGTACAGTAAGAGCCTTTTAATTTTGAAGGGGTTTAAATATTCGTGATATGAGTAAACTAATTCTAACTGTTATTCTAAGTTGACTATGAAAGGTAAGCCCAAGCATCATTTTAACCTAAAATTTGATTGGCCAATCTTTGGCTTCCTAATTACAATATAAATCGTATTTCTGCTAAAAACTCTCCTGCTGTTCCGTTTCCTGCCTCCTCCACATCTGCTCCATTATTGATGTAAAAGTTTGAGAAGTCTGTCTTCTCGATGACTGATATGTTACATGCTTTTAGTTTAGCAATAAATGTAAATGAAAGTAACAACTGAAAGTAATAAAAGTTATAAATTATACATGGTGAGTAAAAAAAGACTACACCTGCCAAAAGTTTGCATATCTCAGGCTATCCATAATATTTGCCACTGAAACTTTTACTGATCACTAAAAGACCAATTTCTAATGGGGTGGACAGTTTTCATCTGTTTTGGTACATAGATTCGCCAGTTATGCAAGTTTCAGCTCCATCTTTAATGTACTGTAAATATAATTATTTATATTTTATTTTATTTTTATTTTGGCTCTGAAAAGGGCCGTTGTGGTGATTCAGAAAGAACTAGTTGTATCTGCTAGCATTGCTGACTATTCGATATGCTTACCTCCCGCTGCTAAGCAGGACTGCAGTCGCTTTGGGAACGCTAGGACAGCCTTGTTGATTTCAGCTTGGGGCACTCTCTCCAAGATCGATTGTAGCACTTCCTGCAGCTTTGTCTTGTTTCTAGGCTTCGACTGGTGTTTCCGATAGAGATGCAGCATAGTTCCCCAGACATAGTAATCCAGAGGATTTTGATCGGGAGAGTTTGGAGGCTATTCATTCTTCTTGATGAAATACGGGTTTCTCTCGCTGATCCATTCCTATACATGACGAGATGCATGAGCCGGAGCACCATTCTGCTGAAAGATGAAACCATTTGGTTGAAGAGCAGAGCAATCATCACACAGCTCCGGAAGCAAAGTATTGACGTAATACTTAGAGTTCACCTTTACCTACTCGTCAATGAAGTGCAAACTGCCCATACCGTTGTAGCAAACGCCATTTTAAGCCAAAAATGTGGCGTTGCTCTGTTTAAACTTGCCTAACTGGTCAATCTATGTACCACAATGGACGAAAATTGGCCAACCTATGAGAAATTAGCCCTTTAGTAATTGATAAAAGTTTTATTGGAAAATATTAACAATAGCCTGAGATATTCAAACTTTTTGCTGGTGTAATCATTTTTTTACTCACCCTGTATATTTTAAGTGTATTAAAAAAGCGAGAACAGTCATCATCATCATCAAGGGATGCTGATGATGATGATTGTTTTCGTTTGGCGGTAAATACCTGTGTGAATGTAGGTGTGTTTCTTCATGTCAGATTTCTGATGGAATCTCTTTCCACAGTAGAGGCAGGCATAGGGTCGTAGGTCACTATGGATGAGCAGATGTGTGGAGAGAGTGGAGGAGCGCTTGAAGCTCTTACCGCACTGTCCGCAGGTAAACTGTCGCTCGCCAGATCTTACCTGATCCACCGCTCTGCAGCTTGCAACCGGATGAAACTGGTTTAAACCAGGCGACACCGCTTTAAAGTTATTGAAGCTGGATGAAACTGGTTGAATCTGGTTTGCGACTCGGTCTAAAACTGGTTTTCTATCAATAGAAGAGGAAACCGGTATTGGATAAGCAGTAGACGGTAATACAGATGACACCGGTATTGTAGGCAATGATTTATGGTACATGTAGCTATTGTTTATAGAGAACAAGTCTTTGTAAGAGATAGCATTCCAGTAAGGATTGATGAAGTGTCCGTCATGAAAGTGGGCGACATCCCAGCCAATGTTCTGAGCAACTGGAACAGGAGTTCCAACTGAACCCCATATTTGTCCAGCAGTTGAGCAGATAGTACTGGACAAATTCGATCCTACTTGACCAGATCTCGCTATGACATTGCTCTCTACTCCATTTGGGCTCAATTTAGAGCTGATTTTGAATGATTCTGCGAACGTTTCACGCGCTGGTAAATTCCAATTAGTTTCCACAATATTTTTGTTATAGGTGTGGTAATGTTCAGATTTATGTTTAAACAAGCCTTTGGCTACCTGGTGTCTGTTAAATATCATCTGTAGAAGATGTGGAGCTAAATGAACAGATAAACTAAAATCAGCCTTTTGAGAGTTGTTGAAAGAAGTAAGGGGATTCCACAAATCATTATCACCGACGTCTTTCCAGTACCTCTTACCATTCTGCTGCTGCTCCAAGTCTTTCCAAGGGATATTTTCTAAATGAGAGACTTTAGAATTGAGTCCTTCCAAGCCTGCCACTCTGTGGAACTTTCCTTCTAAACTCTTCAATGTATTTTCCATCATCTTGCTTTCCGTTACGAGCTTCATTTCCATCTCCATCTGTGACGTAGTGGATCCTTCCTCGTCCCGACTTCGCAGTACTCTCTCTTCCACTAGTGTCCCATCCTCACGCGACAATCTCTTATCTGGAAAGACTTCCACAGGCTGTGTCCCACTCGTCATGGAGTGTCTCGTAGGAAAGTCATCAGATGAAGAAGAGATGAATAAAGTAGATGCTTCATTTTGAACTCTGGAAGACCCCGCCTCTAATCTCTTATCACTTCTCATCTCATCCGTTGACTTGACCTGATCTTCAGTACGAGAATCATTGACGTCTCTTGTAGTTGTGCCGAGATCTTCCTCTGAACTTCTGACGTCGAAGTAGGACCCTTGAACCTCTGCTTGGTGGAGCATCTTTTGATCTGCTCGGATGATCCGTCGATCGTTTTCTGCTTCCTGGATTCTATTCTCCACCTCTAACTCTGTGCATAAATTAAAATAACCTCTTTAAACTCATTATCTTCACCTAATGAAACTACTATCTTGATGTTTAAACTACTTACTGAAATTGATGCCAAAAATATCAGAACGTTTAAACTGTTTACCTTCACTTGATGCTAATATTATGATGATGTGTAAACTGCTCACGAGTTCGAAATGGTTTGGTTTGGATAATGTTGCAATTGTTTAACTTTACTTATAATAATCATGGTTATGACAAACATGCTTAAAATGGTTTATGGCAAATACATGTATGCTTAAAAATTCAGTAAGTCATAATAGCTGCCACATTTTTTCACCTGGATAAAAATACGACAATGAAAAAAGGAGAGAAGTGGTAATTATTCCTGTACATTTCTTAAAATATTGTAAGTTGACCAATAAATGTTCATAATATAGATATTTAGCTTTATTATTGCATCTGTAATATTCTCCTTGATTATAACAAGCAAATAGAATGCTTCATCAATTTTCAATTTTTTTTGTCACTATAGGCCTATGTATTAGATACATTTATAATTAAGTGGAAATATCTTGGGTAAAATTTAATCTAATATTTCAGAGACAAAGTGCAATTTAGTAACATAAAAATGTCAAATAAAGATGATTTGGTAAACACGTGTATTTCCATAGAAAAATGATCATAACATACACCGTTTGCTATCAACTGACCAGTAATAAGCTTCATAATTTGCCTTAGGGTTTCAAATTTGAAACTCTCAGATCAATTACGAAGTTACGAAAACAGTATATAATATATAATAGTATAGAAATATAATTATTTGGAAATCTGGCTGCAAAAATATTAAGGTAGCACACTAAAATTAGAAAAAAATTCATAATTAGAATTTAACAAGAATACATCAACCTAGATTGAGTCAAGCATTTTCGGATTTTTATGCAATACTCTCATCACTTTTGTCTCTTTAATATTAATCTTCATTCTATATTTCGATGCCGCATAATTCAGACTATCCATTATCTTCTGTCGGCCCATCTCGCTTCCCGCTACCATTCCTTTGTACCGCCACCAGTTTAAAATTTTTGTCGGAACCAGCCTTACTTGAATATATGCTGTTAGATACTGTAAGACATGTAAATGCAAAACTAATATATATTGTTCTTACTGTCTTTATTTAATGTCAGGATGGTGAAGAAGAAAGGAACTACAAGAGTTTGGTTCAGTTCGGTTTGGACGAAGTCTGAGTTCGGGTTCGGTCAGAGTCTGGGTTCGAGTTCGGTTCGGTTCGGTCAAAATTCTAGATTTTGGGGTTCGGTTCGGGTTCGGTTCGATTCCCATCTCTAGTTCATACCCAGCAACTGGCTGATAAATTGTATACCATTAACTTAGTAAATGTAAATATACTATGTATTCGACACGTAACCTGTTTGTGTAGAGTCCGCAAGAGAAGTCCCTGACATTGCCTTATGGCGTGGAACCGGACGTTAAATTCTGAGTGATCGGTTGATTGATTGAACCTATTTTGAAGCAGCCGTGGTTGTACAATAAAAGAAATCTGGATCAGATAAGAGAGTAACTTACCGGACTTCCTCTGTAGATTCTTCATCTCCTGTTCCCGGCCTGGACTCCATAGGACCTGAGAGATTCCTGAACAGGATTCCTGCTGATCCGTGTCACCTGGACTCAACAGGATCTGAGAGGTTCCTGAACTAGATTCCTGCTGATCCATGGCACCTGGACTCAACAGGATCTGAGGGATTCCTGTCGAGATTCCTGTGTGTTGCTGTTCCAAGTCATCCATTGTTACAACCTCTCAGACTTTTCTAATATCAAGTGCTGTATAAATATCTTCTACGATACAAGGATCATGCCGCAGATATACTTAGAATTATATTGTTATAAAGATTGTAAAATATCAACGATATAGCCGATCAGTATATGCGGGGTTCAAAATCTAGGCTCGCCCGTCACTGATATCGCTTAAGTCGAGTGAGGAAACTGACGTTAACATTAGCTTTACCAGCTTTACCAAACGGTGACGACATATGTCCTGTTGGATTGGCTGCAGCCTATTAGAGGGCGGTACTTAAAATGGTCAGATGGAATAAAATACCAATAAGGTTTCAAATATATCAGAGACTTAGAATCTAATGATTTATTTAAATGTCCATTATATGTAATTTCTTTAATGCGAAAGTACTGAGTCTATTGAAATTAATTAAATAGCTTAATTAATTATTATAAATTTAATAATAATTGAATTTAAATTTAATAGCCTAATTATTTTTAATTCACTAGACTAGCTTCGACAACTTATAAATTCTGAGCTAATCGTAGAGAACGGGGATCAATAACAAACCGCCCTGTTATAGCTATTGTAAGTTAATCAGGCAAGCACTGTCACTCTAGCAGCTGATTAAAGAGCGATGATTTGACAAACTTTCTTCACCGGAAGTCCTTTTATTCTGATGACCGGAAGGGCTTCTGTTAACTTAGCGCCTCCTCTGATTTTTCTTGATGGTGTATTTCTTGTTTTAAACGAAAAATCTATTACGTCCATGTGATTATGACATTACGTCCATTTGCTTCCATGTGAATATCCCAGGTACAGGGTTCAAGGAACTAATCTTGGGGTCACAAGGGTCACATTTCAGTCGCGACATGGACGTTAAATCTCACTTTAGTTCATGTAGGACTGAGCCGATTCGATAAATTGATAAGTCCGCCCATAAATTTTCCGATCCCGGATCAGTAGGTGCGGGGTACAAATCCAGGCTAGATTACTCGCTAACGTCTAATTTTAAGCTCTTTGTTCATCTTATCTTCCTCGTGTATCTGATAGTTTTCAATATCTATAGTAGTCGATTTCAGCGAGAAGCCAGAGAGTTCGAATCCTACCCCTGATGCCTCTGAAATCTAGACTCTTACAAATGAGGCATTAATCAGTGTCGTTTTACGTAGATGCAACTTTTAGTTTCTAAATAAAAGTCTTGGTTATCAGCAGCAGACTTGTCACTATCGAAAGGTCTATTTCTTTGTGGAAGAGTTCTGCAAGAGTTTTAATTTAAGTCAAAGGAAGCCCTATACTACTTTTGAGCATCAAGGAGTGCCGTTACTCCCTTTCTGTCTTTCTTTCTCTTTCTCTCTCTCTCTCTCTCTCTCTCTCTATCTATCTCTCCCTCTATCTTCCCTCTCACTCTCTCTTCTCTCCACTCTCTCTCTTCTCACATTCTCTCTCTCTTTCTCTCTCTCTCTTCTCTCATTCTCTCTCTCTTTCTCTCTCTCTCTCTCTCTCTCTCTCTCTCTCTCTCTCTTCACCACTCCGGGATTCCACAAGTCACTGTGGGTGGACTGAGCGGTCGGATGGTTCGTGACTCCATTACGACGCTGCGCGAGATTTAAGCGATGGACTCGGTCAGACGCTGATGGGATTCGACCACGGCATCCCCTGTCCCCCGGGTGACGACGTAATCTGCTGAATTAACGCTTAAAGTTATTAGGAATTGTTTCAGGCCGGCCGAGGCAACAATTGCGCCGAGTTTGAGCGAGTAATTGTGTTAGGAGGCGAAACGACCATCGACTGCTAAACACTCTCTGCATGCAACGGGGCCTTCGGTCTGAAAATGGGTTTTAAAGGGCTGACAGGGACAGGAGGAGAGGGTAGGGGGTGGGGTGGAGAGCGGGTACGAGTTAATTAAAATTTGTATGAATAAAACGCAGAATTTTGTACTCAAGGGTCTGCATTTAGTACATTTTTAGAATTTGCACCGTTTTTGGACCTTCTTTTGCTCGCTGGCTTGATTTTGTCTCAATAATGCTCGATGTTGTCATTGATGACTGTAGCACTCTAATTGTTGCTATTATTATTATCATTGTAGTTTTAGTGAAAATAAATATTCGATGGACAGGGAAAATTGTTTTGAAATAATATGTAGCCTCTTTGCTGGCCTGCCGGTAAGAATTAGGCCTAATTACAATGTGTATTGCTAAGTTACTTTAGTGCAAAAATGTTAATTTTTTAATTAATTGCATGTTCTTAATAAATTGTAATTGTAGGCTAGTTGTAGTTTTAATACACATGTAGGCTATAATTAAAATATTAATTCTGAGACCAAATGCTGTAAAACCGTGCTTAGTCGATATTGTAAATTTTCCTAAATTTTCATGCTTTATTAAAAATGATTAAAATGAAATAAATATAAAGAGAGAAATTGTTGTCAATGTTCAAAACGTATTGAAAGTATTAAATGTGATGTAAGCAATGAGTAGGCCTACAGTTCATGTACAATATTATCGTAGGGGGGGGGGGGGGTAACATTAGGCCTATGTAGCAGGCACGGAGTAGCTGCCTCTCCACCCAAAGAAAAGGGCTGGAACCCCAGCTCCCAAAGGGCTCCCTCCCTCCAATTGATCCTAAGATATTTGTAACTATATAGTTAGATTCATTTGTACCTCTATATTCATTGTATATATCCCAAAGGGCTCCCCTCCTATTAATCCTAAGATTTTTGTACCGCTGTATTCATTTAATTATGTATCCACTAGCATTTTAAACTGCTACCCACTACCACCCCACTAACACTCCATAAAATTATGGAAAATGAAACTGGCTATTGTACTGAATATTATTCATACTGATAGAATTCTTAGAAAGAAAATTGTTTTACCTTATAATAAGGGAAACATATGTCGGAATTTAATTTATCTAGGACAGCTTTCACCTTAAACTATTCCACTGAATGGATTCTTCACTCTGCAGAGAAATCCGTGGATTCGAGTGAGAGGGGAAGGGCGAAGAAGCGGTGGGGAGGAGTTTTGGGATGATGGTTTTAGACGGAGCGTGTTACATACAAATCAGCTAACAGCTAATAATCACACATTATCGCTCACTCTGAATAAACTAATCACGTTTGTGTCCCCCCTCTCGTTCAATGTCTCTTGCGCATGACCCCCCCTCCCCCCCTTCTCCTGCAGTGTGTCCACTAAAATCCACTGAGGTCCATTGCCATCATTCCTGCACCTGGTGCCATTGACGAAATCTGCAAATCTAGATCTTGCGCGAAAGAACTGCTGTTTGGACTGATTTTCAGGATTTTGGAATCTGCACAGTTTTTTGGACCTTCTTTTTGCTCGCCGGCTTGTCTCAATAGTGCACGTTGTTGTAATTGATGACTGTAACACTGTAATTGTTGTTATTATTGTTTGATTTGGATTTTGTTTCATAGTGCTTGATTTTGTGGTGAACAACAGCTAGTGGTATTTTAATCATGTCTTTGTTTTGTTAGCTCGAATTGACTTTGAGTCTTTGATACGACTTGAGAAATACGTACACAGTCACTTTTGTGTGTGGCTTATGCCAATTTAATATGTGTCTTCTTATGTTTGTGTGCGTGTATGCGTGTGTGTAATAGACGGCTATTAAGGAAAGAAAGTCAGAGAGCGGAGACAAAGATAAGATAAAGGTAGAGAGAGATAGATATAGTCACATAGAAATTAAGGAATTAAGTTTCTAATTTTTGATGACTGTAGTACTGTAATTGTTGTTATTATAGAGAGATAGATATAGATGTTGGTAAATCACGTTTACTAAGGAAACAGTACTAGGAAGTTTCCATGGAAACAGTTTTTGTATATACATGTATTTACTTTTTGCCAATCCCTTATTATCGTTCACTGCGGATTAATAATAGATTTAAATTGTATTTATTTTTTTAATTCAAACTCACTTCGCTGTAAGCTACGAATTATGGACTAGCATTAACATAGAGCAATCATGACATCTCCGCTATCAAGTCTAAAGAAAGGACGTAGAACTGTTTTGCCAGGGTTAGCATAAGATTTACAATTGTTTGTGAATTAGATTTTAAAAGTATATATGACGCTGTTTTTGTTGAAATTTATAACCGGCTGTTCTGGCTGGTGTATGTGTTTAATTGGATATTTTATGCAATCTGTGATATTGTTGTTTATCAATTTAACAAACATTTTTTTTAGTTACATTTTGTATCAATGACTTCAATACAAATCAGTTATGTATTCAATTTCGTTGTTTAACTGAGGAGATTTCAAAGTATAGTATGTTTCATAGCGCCGCTTTTCCTCGCACTACTTTATCCAAAAGTAAAGCATAGTTACCTGATGATAGGAGTTTTAACAAGTAGCATATTAGTGATTTTGCATTCAATTTTCCTGAATTTATTTATGGCTAATAGTTAAATCTAATTTTATACATGTTAAATATTATTATTCTTTTTTGTTTAGAACTGTGCCTCAAAGAGCTGATCATAATTTTGGAATCTCGTGTAATGGTCAGTATTTATTGAGTGAATAAATTTTAACCCAATAATTTAATGCAAATTTTGAGTTATAAAAATGTTATTCTCCTCTGCATCCCCCAAATGTAGGACGAAATAACACTTTTAACATTTCCTCCGCTGTAGAAATATCTAGAAATACTGGCAGGTCCATGTTATATAATGACTCCACTCTTCTCTGTCCTCTGCCTTCCTCTTCATGTCTACATATAAGTGTAACTTTAAATCATCTAACAATACTCGTTCTTGTTGTTTTATACAATTTTATTAGGGAATTCAGTTTATGATGAGGTGGGCCCCTATAGGCCTACCTTCTTTAATTTGTTCTACATATTTGGATTATTATAATTTGTGACTACAATATTATTATATATTCCATCAATCTAATTCTGTTTAGAAGAGGATAGGAAACTTTTGGACGATGTTTTGGCCGGTATGAAAGTTTCTACAACAAGATCAAGCAACTTTCACGGTTCTGATATGAATCAAACTCACTCGGGTAGAACTGTCTCCAAGTTTGATCCAGTATCTGAAAGACGTGATACTTTAAAACAAGGTCTGACATAAATAATAAATCTATTTTATCCTTTTGCTACATTTACCTGCTTTGTGTTAAATAATTGTGTAAGGTATCTCATGCACTTTCAGTTTTTTAAAGTATTTTTTCTGCAAATAGTTATGGCTAAAATGTTGCTAGAGACTTATTTGAGAGGCTGTTTAGGCTGGTTTAGAGTTGTTTAGGCTGGTTTAGAGTAGTTTAGGCTGGTTTAGAGTTGTTTAGGCTTGTTTTGAGTGGTTTAGATTGGTTTAGAGTTAATTAGGCTGGTTTAGAGTGATTTAGGCTTGTTTAGAGTGGATTAGGCTGGTTTAGAGTGGTTTAGGCTTGTTTTGAGTGGTTTAGGCTAGTTTAGGCTGGTTTTGTAGCTTAGTAGACTATAAATTTTAATTTAATGACATTTCTCTTTTTAAATTGATATCATCTGTTCTCTTTCTTGTGTCATGGGCACTCTTTGTTGTACCAGCTGAGATATGAGGCTTGTCTCGGAATACAGCCCTGTATAATGTCTTTGTTAAGTTATTAGTTAACTATTATTTATTTATTTGTTATGCTATATTGTAAATCTAAGTAGATGTTGTTTATTAACGCTATATCAATATTTGCTTTTAAAGTAAAATATTTAGTAATAAATGATTAAATCAGCAATGCTAGAGTTTGTACTTAGAGTTTGTACTGAGAGTTTGTACTTTCAGCTCCCACAGATCATGATCTGATGATGCTGATGACGAAGAAGATCACAGCTTTAGAATCTCAGAACAGATCTCAAGCCAAGCTCATCGATGAAAAGGTAAGCTACTAATTACCTTTATAGTTCTGAATTCTTTTTCAATAAAAGTAGCATAATAATATTTCTAAAGAATAAGAATCTGCAGATTGGTAGCCTAGCTTGTAGAAATTAATTTTTTTTATTAACTTTATACTGAATTCTGTATTAAAATGACACAATTTATCTAAAGAATATGAATTTGCAAATTGGTAGCCAAACTTGTAGAATCTGTTTAATTTTTAATGTACAGACGACATCTGAAAAGTTTGTTTAATACTGTATTGGTTGTTGATTTTGTTTGAAGGATAAAATCATTCGACGGTTGGAATACAAACTTAGCATCGTGACAAAAGCACAAGGTAGGACAGAAACTAAACTTTCATCTAGTTTTAATTCATTCCTGGAATTGAGCTGTTGAAGTGTTCTTGCTTTTGAACCGATTGTTTAAAACAGTCTAGAAATAATTAATCAACAATGTATCCATCTAAGTCGTATCTTGACAATTATTAATAAGTATAGTAATTACTATAATCTTCTTCCTCTATGCGAGTGTTTGTTTCACTGCACGTAAGTTGTCATCACCATCATCTTCCCATGATACACAATTTAACAACGGTAGGGGTTAGAAATTTTTGTAGCAATTTCTGGTATCTGTACGCTTATCAACCGAATGCTCTTTCTGACCGTCGTTTGACTCTCAGTACTTTGCCGCCTTTTACGACGCATGCAGACCACGGTTGGTCTGTTCTTTAGCTGTGGAAGGCACCGGGGGCCCACCTCGTCTTAAACAGAATCCCCAAGAATAATGCTATATCAAAAGGAATGTTTTAGATAATTTAAAGATCCACTCGTATGAGGATGTGAAGAGGAAACTGAAGATAGAGATGAGTGGAGGCTTTACATCAGGGACCTGCCAGTAGGCAGTGCACTTAGAGAGAGACAAAGAGAGAGAGAGAGAAAACGACTGAGATTTCAGAGAAGTGATACTCTATCTCACCCACTTCCAACAATATTACTAATGCTCAAAACATTCATAATTTTTCAACATTATCAGTTACTTTGCATGTTATGTGAAGGCACAGACTCCGATAAACTGAAGCTGCTGGAGCAAAGGTGTCTACAACTTCAACAACAAGTCTTTGAAATGGAGGTAATGTTTTAGCATTTTAGCTGTCCCGCTAAATTCTACGTTTTCATAATTTACAAGTTTTACCCCTATTTAGCATTCAACATTAAAGATATGTAACATTTCTGCCATTTGTCTTCTGGAGAATAGATAGGCACGCTTACTGAAATATTCTATAAACAAGAAAACGGTAAATAAGGCATTAAGCTTTTACTACATGTACTTTCGTGATGTCTAATTCCATTTTTGACTTTATGTTTGAGTTTAAAAGCTCAGAGCCCGTACAAGCATCAGATAGGGCTTTTGGCTGGTGAGTGCCTAGGCTCAAGAAATTGATACCAAATGTTCTGAAAAAATGGAAGTATTTCTATTCGTATCCCGATCTCAGTTAAGCTTGGATTCAAGGGAAGATGATGATGTTGAAGATGATGATAATTATGATGATTGGTTCGCTGATTGGATGGACTAGTTTCTTGCAAGCTTGCCTACCAGACAGGATGCTACTCGATCCTGTGAAAATTCTACTTAATCAAAATTCACTTTAATCCTATATAATTCATTGCAGGAGTTTCTGTCAGACTATGGAATGATATGGGTTGGAAACAAGTCTACTTCAGCCCACGGTAGTGACGACGACGATGATGATGATGATGATGATAATCTGAGGAATGATGTTGATGAGACACAGGAGAGATCTAATACGACTTTGAGAAAACGAAAGTTAGGTTTAGTGAAAGGCAACCAGTTTTGGAATCCCGCTTCATCTGAAGTGAAGCCGTTGAACGTGGACTTTGACGTTATCCTAGACAACATCAAGCAGATGAACGTACTGGCAGGGGAGGGTGTGTCGAGGGTTCAGCATACGACAGATGGAGCCAGGTTAAAGGTTTGTTTTCTTCTTGTTTCTATATTTCTCTGTTTTGATATTCTAGACATATAGCGTCAGTCTGTGCTGACGTATTGAACAGATTGCATAGTAGCGTACAATATTTCCATGACTTCTAAAACTTTCCATATTCTCAGTCATCTCAAAGCTAAAGCCAATCACTTGAAAGCTTAAGCTAAGCCAATCATTTTAAAGCTTAAGCTAAGCCAATCATTTTAAAGCTTAAGCTAAGCCAATCATTTTAAAGCTTAAGCTAAGCCAATCATTTTAAAGCTTAAGCTAAGCCAATCATTTTAAAGCTTAAGCTAAGCCAATCATTTTAAAGCTTAAGCTAAGCCAATCATTTTAAAGCTTAAGCTAAGCACGATTGTATCGTCAGTTTCCTGTCATGCAAACATGCGAGTGTCACAGCTTGAGTGATATAGATATATGCTGTCTGTTTAATTTGTGTTCTCCATCTAATTATCTAAAAATTAATAAATTATCTAGCTACTAGATACTGTCGCCCATTGAATTCTAAATAGCCAAACCTACGTAGACTTTACGTTGCCCATGCGTGCGGTCAGAGTCGTCGTATGTGTTGCTGGATGTTTCACTGGCTGGAGCCAGTGGCGATGTTGGTATTGGTATGATACTCGACCGCGGATCAGTATATTCGGGGTTCAAATCCTAGGCTCTCCCGTCACTGACATCGCTTTCGAGTGAGGAAACTGACGTTAACCTTAGCTTTTACTTTTTTAACCTGTTTCAGACATCACTATGAAGCTCTGAAACAAACGTTAAATGTGTAAATATTTATCCTATTCACGTGTGTTGTTTAAGATACCGGAGCCAGTTGACCTGGTCCTATTCTCCAATGGTCTGATGATGTTCAGAGGACCATTTCGTTGCTACGAGGACCCCACCACTCAGCGACTGGTGCAAGACCTCACTGACGGCTACTTCCCCTCAGAGCTCCAGACCAGGTACCCCGAGGGTGTCCCCTTCAAGGTAGGCCGCCTACCTGCTTGATCATGCCTAGCGTCCGAAGTTTAATTTCTAACTTCAAGGTAGGCCCCTACCTATCTGATCATGCCTAGCGTCCAAAGTTTAATTTCTAGCTTCAAGGCAGGCCATCTAAAAAGTAAGCATGCATTATAGTAAAATGATCGACTGTGTTGATATATATCACTTTTAATACCACATGTTTAAACCGTTAGGCAATTTAGGCAATTTTTCGTATAACCAGTCCAGTGAATGTCCAAGATTTTACTCTCAGATCAGCGCGACTGGAATTAGTATGGCCTGGTGTATGTCTACTCTGTATATAGATGATTGAATGATTGATAGAGGGTTTGTATGGCCTGGTGTATGTCTACTCTGTATATAGATGATTGAATGATTGATAGAGGGTTGTATTGAATGGTATGTCTACTCTGTATATAGACGATTGATTGATTGATTGATAGAGGGTTGTATGGTATGGTATGTGTCTATTCTGTATATAGACGATTGATTGATTGATTGATTGATAGAGGGTTGTATGGTATGGTATGTGTCTATTCTGTATATAGACGATTGATTGATTGATTGATTGATAGAGGGTTGTATGGTATGGTATGTGTCTATTCTGTATATAGGTCATAGATAGACGTGGCGAGGCCTACATAGATCGCTTGACCCAGATATTTCAAGGTGAAGGTCGAGTGCTGGGGGCAGCGAGTGCACGTGGGAGAGGTCAGGCTGGAGTCAAGGATGATCTTCATCCAGGTGGTGAGCATCATTGTCAGTGACGTCCCTCATATAAGTAGAATTACTTAATCTGCTGTAGATTTTAGAATGAAAGACATTTAACCTTTTAAAATTTTATATTATTTCTCTATTAATTATTACTCTAGTTACATAAAGATTCAAGAGAAGAAAAGAAATGCAATGTGGGATCCACAAATAACTATGCAGATATAAATAATTTAGAGCATTAAAAATTTTTTTAAAAATTGTGGTGTTTTGAGTCAATATTTTTTACCTTGTTTTTTGAGCAGAGCGAGACGTGGAGAGGTTTCTGCGGTCGTTGCCTCGGTCAGTCGTCAAGGACGGTAAGGTCATTGACGTCAGAGAACCTCTGAGACAGCGACTAGAGGGCGCTGACGTCACTAACAGATCTAGTGACGTCATTGTGGTAGATACTCCTGCTATGCGGGAGCTACAGGAAAGGTTAGAATGCATAGAAGAGTAGCAATTAAATACTTCTCGTGTACATTTGTGCAAGGCTTTTATATTAATTATGCATCTATTGAAATAGTATGTCGATGAACTTAAAAAGCTATAGAGCTAACAAAAATTTTAAAAAGCTAAGGTTAACGTCAGTTTCCTCATTTGAGAGCGATGTCAGTGACGGGCGAGGCCAGGATTTAAACCCGGCGCATACTGATCCGCGGTCGATTGTCTTACCGACTTCGCCACTGACACCAGCCGATCCTAAAATTTATCCGATATGGTACAAGTTAATTAAAAGTTATCAAGAGCTGTAAATTAAAATATATTATTAATAAGTTGCTAGTACTGTTTCTATTTCTCTTAGTGCACTACCTACTGTATCAAGTATTTTTATATTTTTAGCTTTGAAATATGCGACAGTTATTAATCATGTGTCTGAGATATATCTTTTATATGAGCTAGTGAACGATCTATTCATAGTAACTGTTTATTTTGTATTGAGAAATGTTATACTTTTGAAAATGTGCTTTGCCTTTCTAACCCATTGACTACTTAAGTTTTTGTTAGTTTTATTTCTTCAATTAAACTATTACTGGTGGATGGATTGATTGATTTACTGATTGACTAAGGCATTGATTGATAGACCGATTGATTGGTTAATGAATTTATTGATTGATTGACAGACTATCATCAGCTAGGGCTGAGGTAGCAGGCCTAGGAGTGGGAGGTGCTTGGTATTTATGAATTGATTGATTGATAGATTATCTTCAGCAGGCCAGGGCTCAGGTAGCAGGCCTAGTAGTGGGAGGGGCTTGGTATTTATGAATTGATTGATTGACAGACTATCTTCAGCAGGCCAGGGCTCAGATAGCAGGCCTAGGAGTGGTAGGGGCGTGGCTACGTTGCGTATTAAATCAGAGACAGGCGACCAGACCTATCTGCTCAAGATGAGCTTCACCGACACCATAGGACACGTCAAAGAGTGTCTAAATAGAGCCAGGTAACGAGTATTGATTGATTGATTGATTGATTGATTGATTGATTGATTCAAAGAGTGTCAAGATAGAGCAGGTAGCGAGTAGTGTGTAATTGATTGATGGATTGACTGATTGATTCCATAAGTGTCTAGATAGAGCAGGTAACGAGTATTGATTGATTGATTGATTGATTGATTCTATAAGTGTCTAGATAGAGCAGGTAACGAGTATTGATTAATTGATTCTAAAAGCATCTAGATAGAACAGGTAACCAGAAGTGTTTGATTGATAAATCAAACATTAATCTTAGCTCAATGAAATTGTGAGCTAAGACTTGATTGCCTCGTGACAGGGGCTGATCAATGTGTTGAGTATATGTTATGTTTCTGCAATGAATATGTGATTACTATGTGAAGACTATGTGCAATGACCCTGATGACTATGTGATGACTAATGTGATGACTCTGATGACACTGTGTGATGACCCTGATGAATATGACGACTCTGATGACTCTGATGACCCTCTGTGATGACTATGATGACCCTCTGTGATGACTCTGATAACTCTGATAACTCTGTTTGATGACTCTGATGACTCTGTGTGATGACTCTGATATTTCTCATGGCTCTGGTGACTCTATGTGATGACAATGCTGACTCTGATGACGCTGTGTTACAGATCTAGAGGAGCAGGTGAGTATCTGATCCAGGCGACATTTCCACCACGAGTACTCGACGATGATGATGCCACTCTACAGCAGTGTTGTCTCACTCCATCAGCCAACCTACATCTTCTGCGCAGAAATAAATAACTCTCTCATGGACTGGCACTGTTTTATATCTCACTTTATGTTCGGTCGCCAAGATGACTAAGTGCGATTGACTAAGTGTGATGACTATGTGATGACTAAGTGTGATGACTATGTGATGACTAAGTGTGATGACTATGTGATGACTTAGTGTGATGACTATGTGATGACTAAGTGTGATGACTATGTGATGACTTAGTGTGATGACTATGTGATGACTTAGTGTGATGACTGTGTGATGACTAAGTGTGATGACTATGTGATGACTTAGTGTGATGACTATGTGATGACTAAGTGTGATGACTATGTGATGACTTAGTGTGATGACTATGTGATGACTTAGTGTGATGACTATGTGATGACTAAGTGTGATGACTATGTGATGACTAAGTGTGATGACTATGTGATGACTGGATGTATTCTAATGCTATCTATGCTGTTGGCTGGAGCCCGTGGCGATGTTGGTAAGTAATTCGATCGCGGATCAGTATGTGCGGGGTTCAAATCCTGGGCTCGCCCGTCGCTGACATCGCTTTCGAGTGAGGAAACTGCCGTTAACATAAGCTTTACCAGCTTTTTAATCTCCATTTTTCGTTGTAACTCAAAGGTTTATCAAACTTTTAGTTGTTTGTAGGTTGTGGCAGACGTGACTGTCGCATATTTTCACAAGCACTGAGCTTTGGTTCGTACTTCTGCTAAAATTTTCTCATGCTGTTTAATGAAAATTCTACGTTAGTAATTTGATCAAGCTTTCATCGGTTTGTCTTTTGGAATTGTGATTATCGACTTTATAATTACTTTCATTTAAATGACGATCAATTGCTGCTTGCTCTGTTGTTGGTTTGGAAGAAGTAGTAGATGTATTAATATAGAGTTAAACTACGGGAAGACGCATTCTGTGGCTCTTTTGTTGTCGTTTGGTCTAGGTTACGATTAGGTACTGTATCAGCTTTTGAGATAAGTAATGCACCAGCCAACGGTTTCTTATTGCGTTCATTATCTGTATGAAATGGTGTAAGTTACATATATATTCTCTGAACTACTGTAATCTACAGCTGTAATATTCCTTACCGCACGAGCTACATTTGTTCTAGAAATCTATGGCAGATAAATATGCGTCTACAATATAAAAGTACTTTTCAGTGTAGAATATATGTGTGTGTGTGGGTCAAGACTCTTTGAAAATTATTGTTAAATTTTCAGTCCTAGTGTACTAGACTGTAGCGCTCATTAGGGAGCTTCTAGCGATGATGTACTTAATTAACATTAATTAGTTAAACTCTACTTTAGTTTTTAGACTTGTTGCGTTATATTTTATAATAAACCTGAAAAAAACTCTCCCTATTAAAGTCTCGTATAAATAACATTTAATATGTAATATGAATGATTGTAAGAATAATTTTATTTTTATTTATAAGAATTGTTATGTGAGCATGTTATTGACGGAAACTTAACCTTTGAAAACAGGATAAAATCATATTGTCTTTCGTATTCTATTTTACTGTATAGGCCTATTTATTTCTGTAGATGTTTTGTTGCAGATTGTAACATTTTCTCTTTATTTTGACGAGTAAATTGAGTTGAAATTGCGGTTCCTAAGATTAGTCAGGAAGTACGGAGATGTAGCCTTTAAAACACTACAGCTTTGTAATATAGTCGACGTCTCTGACATCATCCTTGTATGAGGAAACGGACGTTAAATCTTGATTATTGTAATTATTATACGCTAATTTTTGTGGAAATTATTACTGTAGAGAGGAAAGTAATGTGTCAATTTTATAATTGGGCCAAGTATAAATGATATTTTGTCCTCTATGTACTAGCTCGTATGCTATTGAGTTCTTCATATAAAGGTCGTTACGGGCTTCAGTTGTTGGGACATTCTAATCAAATCTACTGACAACTAATTATCAATGTTTACCACTGTAGATGATTAATAGGCTGTGCTATCTAGCAAAATAATTTTTTATAACTTTTCAGCCAATGTAACAGCTCTTTCTTTCTTAAACTTAAATTCTTCGACTGAATCTTGTTCTAGAATTGCTAAAGGGTCAAGATTAGCGTCAGTCTCCTGTCATGAAGGCGTACCATATTAGTAGAATTCACTATTCGGCTGGAGCACATGACGATGTCGGTAAGATACTCGACCGCGGATCAGTATGAGTAGAGTTCAAATCCTGGGCTCGCCCGTCACTGACAGCGCTTTCGAGTGAGGAAACTGACGTTAACCTTAGCTTTACCAGCTTTTAGCTTTTATTAATTATGATTTGCGTAGTAGGGTTACACCAACGTCAGCTACTTTACCAATACTGACAGGGAGTTCTGATAACTTTCACAGAGTTCTCTCTGATAGTAAGATCATTCTGTAACATACATTACAAAGCTAAAGGGTGTAAGCTATCAGATTTTGTAATGTCGGTTACAAAGAGATTCCTTGAGATAATCTGAAGGTTGAGCGCCATCTACACGCGCCGGGTTGTCTCTATATATCGTAGATGTGATTAATTATAATTACAGAGAGTTTAATATTAGATACACTATTAGAACAATGTTTACACGTGTAAGTAGTAATCTGCTCATATATATATATATATATATATATATATATATATATATATATATATATATATATATATATATATATATATATATATATATATATAGCAAGTTCTGTAGTGGGGGCAGGGAAGCGCCCTCCCACAATTTTTTCAGGGAGGGAACCCTTCCCCCACAGTTTTACTCAAATCCATGTAAAATATGATCTCTTTATTATTGACACGCCGTATCCCCTCCCCTTCGTTGTCTAGTGGTCATTTCTATTGGTGAATTATTTTTTGCACAAGTTCCTATATGTACTAGAAACACGCATGCATTCTATGCAGGCGTAAAAACGAAACTAACTCTTGGGATATCATTACACTTAGCAGATTGCAAGGCTACTATGCTCTCCTAAGTTCTAATTAAAGTACTTGCTTCCACCTAAAGTACTTGGTCCACCCACAATACTTGCTTCCACCTAAAGTACTTAGTCCACCCACAATACTTGCTTCCACCCACAGTACTTGCTTCCACCCACAGTACTTGCTTTCACCCACAGTACATGCTTCCACCCACAATCTTCTTCCATGCTCACTAAATATATCTCCATTGGCACAAATATCTCCCGTCATAACGGCCACTAGTTTGACTTCTTAGCCTATTGCAAGCTGTGGTAAAGCTGGTAAAGCTAAGGTTAGCGTCAGTATCCTCACTCGAAAGCGGTGTCAGTGACGGGCGAGCCTAGGATTTGAACCCCGCACATACTGCTCCGCGGTCGGGTAGTGTGGTGTCAGTTAACCTGCTCTACATTGCATTCTGGATAAAAATGAGGCGCCCAAGATGGCGGCTCTAAATCCTCCGGCCTTTTAATACTCTAAGAACAGATTAGAAGACAATGAAAACAGTAGCACTTGAGATAACAATATTATTTCTGCTGCTTTAGATTTCTTACATTAGTGACTCAAACTTTAGAAATAAAGTAGGTCTAAGAAATTATTTGTACATCACCACGAGTGATCAGATTCTACTAATAGAGTAAACTTAAAGTTTTGCTTTTCACTCAGAATTTTTATTGCTGAGAGATTGCAATAGTGTTCTCTAGTTGTCTACGGAAGGTTAGACGAATACCGAGTTCATGCAGAATCTCCCACATAACGCAATAATAATTTATAAGCATTACAATAATTTAGATTAATTTAGCAGAATGATTTCTGTAGATACTGTAAATGCGGACTCCGGAAGTTACAAATCCGAGATTGGACATGAATCCTGCAAAGAAGTCGCCATTATTGAGAGTGAAAAATTCCATAACCTTAGACGAAGAAATTCTGCCAAGACATCCTTCGAAACAGAGGGTCCATACATGGAAAAGGAAGACTATAATGAAGATAATGTTAGTGAAATATACTGCAAGTCAGTCGACGAAGAGGAGAGTTACAACTTGGTTTATCATATACAAGAGGTGGGAAATTATTTTATATTATGATTAAAAAAAGTTTTTCTTTCACTTAAATTTATTCCTGCACTGCGTTGTAACTATTATGAATTTTTGTAATTTTATTAAATTTTAGTTATTCTTTGCATTTGGACTACAAATTTCCTCAGTCTTTCATCCTATTAAACAACTTCACATGAAGTATTTATTTTTACATTACACAATCTATTATATATATATATATATATATATATATATATATATATATATATATATATATATATATCTTCAGTGCACTGCCAAGTGGCAGGTTCAAGGTACATATTCATACTCAAAGTCTGCTTTCTCGCTCCATAAGAGCACTCCTTAGATCAACAAGTTAATCCCTTCACAAAGTCTATGCCTTATCCTTACCTTATGTTGCCTATAGCTTTGGAAAAGCATGACTTCTGAGGTGGTTTCTTGTTGCCTTCCTCAGCTAAATGGACGAATTACCATTTAATCCTGGGGAAAATATTTCATGGTGAGGTGGGTCCCCTCCTACCATCCTCAGCTCCTGCCTTAGTTGCCTCTTACTTACACGCAGCAGATTGTTTGTGGTTACCCTATTCTGCAGTGATGCAACCACACCCGATCACAACACGGGGACTCGATGCGATTCTATATCTCATATCGACTGATTGATCTATCCTATATCTTATCATATATATATATATATATATATATATATATATATATATATACTGTATATATGTATATGTATATACATGTATATGTTAGTATATATACCTGTGCCTATGCAGTTCATTCTCTCTAAGTGGACGGCTCATAGGAAGTCCATAATTCGAGTAATCCTGCTCTCGCTACTCCTCGGATACACAGTTTATTTCGGTTTCGCCGTCGCTCATGATTTCGAGTGGTCGATAGCCCTGATAGTGATAACCAGCCTCGTGGTAGCCTACAGAGCCTACGCCTTCATCAGAGATCATTATGGGCAGGTTATATACGACACCATGCTGGAGCCTGTAGAGAAGTGGTTCAGTGAAAACTGGTGCATCCTGAAATGGTGCGTATTCTTGGTGTTTATTTAATTCATTTGTTTCTAGCGTATATACTAAAGCACTAAGATCCACACCAGAAGGGGCATCAGAAGGGGCATTCGGTTGGAGAGCTCCTAGACTCCAGAATTTGCTAAATATTTAAACGACGGGAAAAGTCTCAAAGGGGATTGACTGATGATATGATGTAGGATAGAGAGGATTTGAGACAGTCTATTCGTAGGGCCTATTCCGATCCTAGTTAAACTGGGATTCAAGGAAGAAGATGATGATGATTTGTTTCTAGCCTATTTGTGTAATTTAATTTGTTACGGTACATATGATTGGCCCGTGACGTGGGTCAGAAATAGAAATAGTCATTCCGTTCACTGAATGAAAGCGTTAAGAGAAGATTAGAACATTTACGTGAGCAATCATTGACATCTGTAGAATCGTAGAGAACGTTACATGCATGTGAGTGACGAAGTAGGTTGTAGTATGCTTAACGTCAAGGTTCAGAAGCACAAGGCTACTCTTCAGTAAGACTCTACACACTCGAGCTACCGTCGCTAAGACTGGCTTACTTAACTACGTAACTTCCGTACTGTAAATTATCGTGAGAGGGAATATAAGCGAATGGTTAAATCATGCAGGACGACATAATCAATCAACTCCAACAATCATTTAGCTTAAATAGAAAAATTTAAATTGATAAAAAGGTGTTGAATTCATTGTTCGTCGATAAGATAGAACGAGAACGTTTAACGTTTCGACGTTTTGCACACTAGTAAGAGAGAGAGAGACGAGAATACATGCTTAAATACTTTTTCTTAAATCATTTCACATTTAACTGTGAAAAAGACTTTACATACGTCTAAGATTACGTAGGAGCGGCAAATCCGCAATTTTTTTATTTAAATTATTTATTTAGATCACCAAAAAGGGTTATTCAACCCTGTAGAGTTCACAAGCAATGCAAACAAACAAGTAAATGCAATAAGTGAGCACAATTTAAATGTGAACCATGGTGAACTTAAAACGAAAATATAAAGTAGAAATTAAAGAATTGAAATAAAGAAATTTATTTTAAAGAAAATTAATGATAATAGGTAGGCATAATTATATATTTAAGATCAGTATCATTAATAACTATTTAATAAGCACTGACGAAGATTAATATTGAAACAGTTAACTCTGTGAAGAAATCAATCAATATATCAGTCTCTGAAGTTAAATTAATTGAAGCAATATAATAGAATTTGATGAGGAAATTATAAATATATGCTCAGGCTCGTCTACCCTGGTCTGATCATAGCATGTATACTATACATCGGCCTGGAGGTGATTGTGGAAGTGAGACAACTGCAATCTCTCACAGGATTCATCTTCTTCTTCCTCATCGTCTTCCTCACTTCCAAACATCCCAATAAGGTAGGAAGAGAATACTTCTTTGGATAAATTGATTGATGCGCCCGCTGGAGTAGAGACGCTAAGCTATCTATTATCTCTTATCTTTATTTTTTATCTTCATCGTGATTCAGATATGTGATCACAGTATCACAACAGTTAAAAAGAATTATTAGATCGATCGGTCGATTTATTTATTGTAATGATTGATTGATATTTTGATCGATTGAATGATTGATTGAACGATTGATTGATTGATCGATTGATTGATAGATGCTCCTGACATCATCCTTTTGTGAGGAAACACACGTTTAACCTTTATAATAATAATAATAATAGTAATAATAATAATAATAATAATAAGAATAATTGTTATTATTATTATTATTATTATTATTGTTATTGATTTTACATACAGGTTCGTTGGCGGCCAGTGGTTTGGGGCCTGTCTCTACAGCTGATAATGGCTATTCTAGTGTTGAGATGGGAGTACGGATACATCGCCGTCAAGTGGTTGGCAGGGGAGATCACAAAGTTCTATATGTTCGGCTTTGAGGGGGCTGCAGTTGTGTTCGGTGATCCCTTCCTGCTGCTTCACCCCTTCGCTATGATGGTAACACTTACGATAGATAATTAATGAGTTACTAGGTGGCATTATTAAACAAGTAAATGTAGGTTATTTTGATGATATATCCAATATAATGAAGTTATTTATACATAAAAGTAAAATAACATCAAATCACATAACATAGCAATAATTAGAGGGCTACAGTCATCAATGACAACATCGAGCACTATTGAGGCGAAATCAAGCCGGCGGACAAAAAGAAAGTTCAAAAACGGTGCAAATTCCATAATCCAGTCCAAAGTAAAGGGAATTAAAGAAAATGTGGTTTAGGCGCAGGTCGCTGCTCATGGACACTGGATGGAAAAGAGAGATGGAAAAGATAGGTCTTCAACTGCTTATGGAACTGCTCATAGGAAAGCAAAGGTGATTCAAACGAAAACTTCCCAAGAAATTGGTAATGAATCAAGATATATGTATTTAACACCCGTTCCTGTATCCAGTCTTCTCACATATTAAGCAACAGGTGAACGAGTGTGAGCTCAAATACCTGAGAATAACCAGCAAATTTGAACCCGCTTTTTCCATACTGGTACAGTACATCTATTACGTCTTGAAGAGAAGCCCATCGAGCTTCTGACCTTGATGTTAAACCCACATCAGCAGCATATTTTTGGATGATTAAAATGGTGAAAGCTATTAAAATATTAATTGAGACCTACATTTTATCTTTCTCGCACTAAAATCTCCTCCGCTCTATTCTCATCGTTTACTCGAATGAATATTGATATTTACTTGCTATTTCGATTGAATGATGATTGATTGAATGATTGTTTGATTGTTTTATATAGGGCATGCCGCTGTTGATATATATTGGGGCCATTATGACTATATCCTACCATCTAGGCATCACACAGTGGGTTGTGGTTAAGATGGGTTGGTTGATGCAGATTACCATGGGAACCACTGCCATAGAGAGTCTGAATACCATGGCAAACATTTTCATGAGCGGGGTAACACTGCAACATGATGCTTTGTAATTACAAATATATATATATATATATATATATATATATATATATATTTCAAGATTACATTTTTATCTATAATTGATTGTAATTATATTGTAAAGAATTGCG
This sequence comes from Enchytraeus crypticus, assembly GCA_905160935.1. Classification (NCBI taxonomy): domain Eukaryota; kingdom Metazoa; phylum Annelida; class Clitellata; order Enchytraeida; family Enchytraeidae; genus Enchytraeus; species Enchytraeus crypticus. Next base: position 570,506 of record CAJHZI010000428.1, read on the forward strand.
CTACGGATATACTGTATTGACCTATTATATATATATATATATATATATATATATATATATATGTATGTATATGTATATATATATATATATACGTATATAATAGATCAATACAGTATACCCGTAACGCAATTCTTTGCAATATAATTACAATCAATTATATAAATACAATCGTACAAAAGTATTGCGAATTGAAATACAATTATACCTCAATATTACCGGCACGTAATTCAACAAAATGCAATTATTCAAGTACTGCAATACAATGCAATAGTGGGATCTATTAAATATAAGTAAATGCGAACAGTACAATATACCGACCGGCCGGCGATGCACCATTTAAAGCACAAATTTAATTTTTTTATACATAATCTTTCAATTAGGATAATTCTCTCTAGTCTAGGTTGGTTTAGTTAAATGACAGGCTCAAGGTACGTATTCCTACTTCGTTAGAAACTCATGTCTCACTCAAGAAAGAACACTCAATCTAGTTTCTCACTACCTTTACAGTAACAGCTCATACGTTGAAATTATTTGAATAATTTGACTATATTCCCATGTGGCAGTATGATACAATTTTGGTTATGGCATTTGAAGTCAAATTACTGTTAGTGGTTTATTAGTATCGGAACAGTTTTGCATTGAATATATCACTGAAATATGTTGCTAAAATAATATATAATACAATGGATTGTTCATTCCTGAAATATTAAGGTAATATTGGTGAAAAGTTAAAATAGTATCAACTTGCCCCGCTTTCCCCTATATTCCCCATTATACTATCGTGTGTTTTAAATTAAATTCATAATTAGACTCGTTGATCAATCAGTTAACTTACGAGCAGCAGAAAGTAATTCAGGGCTGTACTCAGTAGATTTATTGATTGATTAGTATCTGTGTGCTTTATTAAACAATTATCAAATGAGTGATCCGTAGGCCTATGTAGATATAATTGCAATGACTCAAAATGAGTAAATTAATAAATTAATTGATTTCTTCACTGATTTATTGATTGATTGATTGATTCAGTGAGTCAGAGAATCTCTGAGTCAGTAAGTAATTGATTACCTGATTGATTGATTGATTGATTGATTGACTGATTGACTGATTGATTGATTGATCAACTCTACAGATGGGCACAATGATGATGCTAAGGAGGTATCTAGACAAGCTAACAGCATCAGAACTCAATTGTTTCCTAGTGGGTGACCACAATTTATTGATTGATTTATTGATTGATTGATGGACTCTACAGATGGACACAATGATGATGTTAAGAAGGTATTTAGACAAGTTGACAGCATCTGAGCTCAATTGTTTCCTCGTGGCTGACCACGCTACTGTCGCTGGATTCGTCTTCGCGCTCTTCGTTCTTTTCGGGGTCTGACTTCTAATTTATCTAATTGACCTGTTGTTGTTGCTAGCCCAGATTGCTAGCCGTGATACCGCTGTTCTCTAGTTACAAACGTTTCTCCTTATGCCACATCATGAGTCTCAGATCTTGACCTTTAAAAGGTAATCTTGAACGCTAATTGATTGATAAGTGATTGATTTATCTCTCTGGTGATTCGCGCGGATGGTTCGAAGCGCAGCAACGCTGAGCTTTGTGAAATCAGTATATCACCAATGTCGCATCGTGATGTTGAGAAATAGATAGTGCAATGCAATACATTGCAATACAACGTAATACAATTTTGCAAAATGCATTGTGTTGTATTGTATTATATTGTATTGAATTGTATTGTATTGTATCGTATCGTATCGCATCGTATTGTATTTTATCGTATTGTATTGCATTGTACTATATCGTATCGTATTGTATCGTATCGCATCGTATCGTATCACATCGTATCGTATCGTATTTTATTGTATTATATTGTATTGTATTGCATTGTATTGTACTATATTATATCGTATCGTATTGTATCTTATTGTATTGTATCGTGTTGTATAGTATTGTATCGTATTGTATTGTATCGTATTGTATCGTATCGTATCGTATCGTATTGTATTGTATTGTATTGTATTGTATCGTATAGTATCGTATCGTATTGTATTGTATTGTATTGTATTGTATTGTATCGTATTGTATTGCATTACCCAGGCTCCACCGCAGCACCTGCTATCAGCGGCTGTTATGTCAGCTCCCGCCACTATCGCCATCTGTAAACTAAACTATCCCGAGACAGAGCAGTCCATCACCAAGGATCTCACTCAAATACATCTCACAACCAGGTATAACTGACGTCACTCTATCCAGGTACAAAAAAATATTTGATCACCGGACTAGCTTTCGTTTAGGACCATACCTCTCCTCAGCACGTTTCTTTTGCAGATTGGTCTGGGTGAATTGATCTGTAGTTATATGTGCTGTTGGGGACGTCCCTGACATCATCCACTAATGGTTAGCTGTCCGTTGTGTCACTAATGATTGGGTGGACGTGACGTCATCCAATGCAGACAATGAAGTTCTTTTATTTTCTGATCCGAATGTGGCTTTCGAAATGTGCTCCTATAAAAATATAATACGAATAAATTACAGTAATTATTATTATTACTATTTTCTTAATAGCTGTTTTATGATGAAATAATTATTATATTTTTATTATACTGTTATAATATATAATATTATTATTTATTAGACTATTTAGAAAGATTTTTTGACATTGCCTTATGGCGGGGTACCGGACGTTAAATTCTTATTGATTGATTGATTTAAGAGAGGACGGTAACGTGTTTGAAGCAGCCGTGCACGGAGCATCAGATGCGGCTAAGACGGTCGCCACTGTGCTTGCGTGCTACATAACGTTCATGTCCATCCTGGCTCTAATCAACGCCACGCTCAGCTGGTTCGGCACCGGAGTGGGTCATCCCGAATTGTCCTTCGAGGTTAACCCAATGTTTTGTCATTCCAGTACTGCACTATTACCATTGATATTCCTCTACAATACTAATAATAATAATTATTATTGTAATAAAAATGAAAATAATAATTATTATAATAATGACCATAGGCCCCATGAATCCCGATAGAGCTGACTTCATTAATTACACAGGAAGGCTAATAGCAAAATCGAACCGGCGATAAGCGTGAGACCACTTTTCTTTGGCAAATGCTTTCCATAACTTTGCATGGATTTAATGCAGTCTTCTTCAGCAATTCTTTTAAGCAGCTAGATGGCCACTACATTTAGCAGTAGGGCGGCGCTTCAAAACACTTACTGCTAGAATCGTTTTTTCAAACCTTAGGTTCTTAGCACTCGGTGTAAATAAATGATAATAATAATAATAATAATTTACATGTCTACAGTTGATCTGCTCGTACGTGATGTGGCCTATAGCCTGGCTGGTAGGAATAGATTACAGCGAGTGTCAGGAGGCAGCCAAGCTGATCGGTATCAAACTGTTCGCTACTGAACTTCTCGCTTATCAGGAGCTCGGCGTGTCGGCCAAAGAGGGCAGACTTAATGTAAGTTTAGCTAGAATCAATCAATCGATTAATGAATTAATCAATCAATCAATCGATTAATCAAATCATCCGTCTGCATTCAAAGAAAAGAATTAGTCAACGTGTCAACGAGAATGAGTTAATGTGTCAACTAATAAAAAATAACCCCTCCCATAAAGTATTAATCATAATTTTTTATTGGTTGATTTAAACTATTTTCCCTCTAAATTTAAATATCCGAACTCCTCATGAGAGTCACATCAGTGAATAAATCATTCACTCAATCCATGTTTATGTTAATCATTGCTCTAATCCATCTCTATGTCAATCATTCAATCAATCCATCTACACGTCAATCATTCCATCAATCCATCATTTATCGTTTAATATCGTTTATCTGTTCATCACAGCACAGATTATACAAACAATAGGAACGTGCTTGATGTTCGTAAGATAAAAAACAATAATACAAAAGAGGCTACCATAAAACAGCCATGGCTCTGTTCGGTATTACCATAATAAGTAGCTATAGCAGAGTCTACTTGAGTCTGAACTACAAAAATTCTACTACATACGCTTTATTCATTCAGGCTTGTTTATATTTTGCAGGCTCGTAACCAAGCCATCACTACTTACGCTATGTGTGGATTCTCCAGTATCTCCACTCTAGCTATAGGAGTGGGTGTGTGGAACTCCATCTGTCCTCAGAGAGTGAAGATGATGGCTTCACTCATCCTCAGAGCTCTGGTACAGGCAAACATCTCTTGCTTCATGACCGCCTGTGTGGCAGGTTAGTGATCTTACGATTAATCAATCAAGAGTGAAACTCATTTTACAAAATACCTTAAACTTGTTAAGTCATTCACTTGTTTAACATGAGTCACTTACAATGGAATAAATCATATAATTCGTCTGATGGCTATTAATGCGTTATTGTGACAAGGCTCTTTTCAGTCAAGACATAAGGTCGCTTTCTCCTTCTTCATCTCTCTGTTCTTCTTCTTCCCGATCTTAAGCAATTTACATGAACTTTCAGAAGACAGTATTATTAACATTCCAGAGCCTCTATTTTTAATGATGAATGGACGACACTCTAATGATTGATATATGGCTAGCTGGTGTGAACTACTAAATAGTTTAAATATGCGTATACCTGACTGAACAGTAATATTGTCATGTGTAATTTTTACAGGTTTATTTTACTCTGAGGAGTTGGTTGCTAAATTAGATGCAGTTGAGGCTCCACCGGTGGCCGCATTCATCTCCTATCTCCTGGGTCTCATACCAAGCTACTCCGAACTCATGAGCCTAGTCTCGCATTAAGCATGAGATTACTTAACCTTGATTTCTGTGATATCATATTTATATATCAGTCTATTATTTAGTTTCGCTATTTTATTTAACATTTATTATTTATCATTTATTAATTTATTTCATATTATCATATGATTATTATCGTAATATCATATCATATTATCATATATTTTCATATTATTTAGCATTTATTATTTAATTTCTTATAGTTACAATAAATCCATATCCTGGCTAGACTAGAATTAAGGGATTTACTATAAATCGTCATCATCTTCCCTTTAATCCCAGTGTAACTAGGGTCTGGATAGAATAGATCTTCGCCAATGCTCTCTGTCCCACACCATACCATCAGTCAACCCCCTATAATTGATTATAGTTACTATAAATATAAAAAAGAAAAGCCAAAGTAGCTATAAGGCTAAGTTTAACGTCTATTCCCCTATAGCAAGGGATATTGTCGCAGAAGATCTGGCTGAGAATCGAACCTGTGACCTACTGCTTCTCACAAAGGCCTGCTACCCATTCGGCGCATTTCAACCGGTACATTTGAATACGTGTACGTGCGTGTAGGTTACAGTAGGCTATATTTTGCGTCAAGATTCAGAATGCCAAAACTTCTCCTCAAGAAACTCGACACACTCGAGCTACCGTCACAAAGACTAGTTCAAGTCTATTGTAGCTTTCACGACTCAGTGGTTCAATACTGAGGGATGTTTGTTCATAAAGTTCATTTGCTAAATAAGTTATTAAAAATAGTTAAGTAAAGCAGCACTGGCACGTTTGACAGTTCTCTTTTCGCTTTATCAGCTGAAGAACTGCCAATAGTTGATAACAAATATTTTCTGTAATCTCTCAGTAACTTAATTTCGGTGTCTTGTCGACAAGTTGTTCGACAGCTGATCAGTAGGTGCAGGGTTCAAAACCCGCGCTTAATCGGTGGAGTGCTCTCTAAGTAGGAGGAAAGCAGAATGTGAGTACGAATATGTACATCGGACCTGCCTTTCGGTCAGACACAAGAGAAGGAGAAAATAATAATAATAATATTAATAATAATAATTATCATAATAATAATAATGATGATAATAATAATAATAGCAATACTCACAATCATAATGATAATCATAGAAATCATAATAATCGTAATAGGCATAAAAACCATTGATACCATGAACCCTATGAATCCCGATGGAGTTGACTTCATCAGTGGCATAGACAGACTTAGCCTATCGCAGAGCAAACCGGCTATAAACGATAGATTTCTTTCCTTTGCAAAGATTTAATTCAGTCTGCTTCAGCAATTCTTTTAAGAAGCTGGATGACCTCGAGTAGCCGGGCGGCGATGAAACACTTATTACAAGAATAGTTTCTATTAAATCAAAGATTTTTATAGTGATTGGCTGCTAGAGTATATTAAGATCCGAACAAGCAGACTAATGGCCTCGGGGACTACTATGCAGGGACGTCACCAACATAATTTTACCCTCGTTTTCCTAATTCTCATGTGACCAAGCATTCAGGTAGAGTGTAGAAAAACGTTGTAAACCACCAGGAATCGAACCTCGGATCTCTCAACTTGGCCTCTACCCTCTTACATGGTTCATCAATCGTAGATCTACATGCACTTGGCTATACATGTACATTGTACAATTGTAGGTCCCTACATGGCATATCTATATTTGTATAGTTATTACTTGTATCCATTTCGCTCTGCATTGAAAACCATTAATAATACATAATAATAGAAGAAGAGGCAAGCCGTAAGGCACTATTCCGTTCATTCTGAAAATATTTAGTCACCGTTGCATTTTGGTAGCATGTAAATTATAATTATAGAGTCTGGCATTACCAGTATACAGCGAATTGAAGGTAATAATCAAATAATAGAACAACATATTTGTTATACCGATCAATATACATGTAGGATAGTAAATATACGAGAAAGTTGAAAACTATTAGAACAATTAGTGGTACTAAATCATTTAAAATTTATTAAAATAATTATGCCTACACCTTCCCCAGCAATAACTAATCACCGATTTTCTTCTAGTAGTATCAGTTTGATTTTCTGTTATAATCTAAAATAAAACCTACCGGACTTGTTAATTTTTCATTTATTTCTATTGAAATGCCATAATTCCTAACAAAAGTTGTGATAGAAATTGAATTGAAATTTGACAGACTTTCAATATGTCACTTTATACAAAATGTGTGCTATAACTTCAATAATATCTATTAAAAATAACAGTACTGTTTCAGAAAGCACTTACTTGCTTATTATTAGATTCATTTAGACTGGTTTCTAGGTTCCGACAGGCTAATATCAATTGCAAATTCATTATTAATATTCTGAGAACAATAATTTGTTGATTTATATAATACTTAAAACACACAATTTCTTGCAAAAAGCAATGTAAACAAAATAGCCTATTGCTAATTAAGCAGGCTTTGAATGCTCCTACCGAATCTAACGTCCGTGTTTTTTCAATATTGCGCCTTCTCGCTTCCGAGACGCTTAACCGATGCTGCAGTGGCTCGTTGCAACAATAAGTTCTGTAAAAAGCTTCTAAATAGCTAATGTTAACGTCAGTTTCTGTAGAGACTGAAGTCTTGATTTCGGAACAATGGTTTGACCTTGAATGCACTAGTAAGAGTGACATCACTTGGGACAAAAGGCCTAGCCTAAGGTATTTCACCTGGACTGTTGCTAGAAATCTATCTGAAACGTGATACCGAACTATAATTCACAACGCTAGATAGGGAGGGAAGGGGTGGTAAAAATTGTGAAGGGGGAGAGGCAAATAATTCGACATGTACCCTGCAATATGTATTCTTATTAAGTTGAACCAACATTTTTACTTGTGAACTTTTTTAAATTAAAATAATGGCTGGAGCCAGTGGCAATGTCGGTAAGTTATTCGACCGCAGATCAGTATGTGTGGGGTTCAAATCCTGAGTTCGCCCGTCACTGACATCGCTTTCGAGTGAGGAAACTGACGTTAACATTAGCTTTTTTAGCTTTCTTAAACCTAAAAAATTTTTCTTTAAACTCGCCCCTCAATTAAAATATCACTTAACTGTGGCTGTGGTCATTTGCGTGCTTAGTGTGTTCATAGTGTATGTAAACTGGTTTACCTGCTCGCTGTATTATAAGCTTTGAGTTTCAGATAAGAAATAGTAAATAGATAACGTAGATAAGAAAATAACTGAAACTATCACCAGACAATATTTAAACCATTCAAAGTGGTCAGCAGACTAAAACTGACCAATCACGGCTCAGTAATTATGACTGCTGAGATTTTCTGACCAATTAGAAAGCAGAATGTTCAAATTTTCAGGCCTATGAGAAGAAATATACTGTAGGCAAAATCTGTAACAATTTTCTCATTGTCTGAAATAGTAATAATTAATAAGTACATTTGAACATATCAAACAAATCTAATAATAAAAGGTTTCTCTGTGATCCAAATAATTGGGGCGCAATAAACTGAAGTATTTAAAAAACTGTGGTCAAATTATTTGAAATTATTACTTTGTTGTATATTTCATTTTTCATATTTCGTCATCGTGTGGTGCTTTGGCGCCTGTTGTGTAGATTCTGTAAGAGATGTCCCTGCCATATGGCGAGGAACCGGACGTTAAATTTTATTTATTGATTGATTGATATTTGTGACGTTGTTTGACAAGAACTAACAAGTTTCTCGTTTGAGATTTAACCCCCAGCGATTCTATACAGCCAAATCGGTTAGAGTATATGACGGGCTGAGTCAGTTTTACACTTTTGCTCTATAGTCATATTATCATTAGCCTATATTATTTATTGGGACAAAAGTTATTAAAACTCTGGACCATAATAATTTATTTATTGAGTTAATAATATAATTACACATTTATAACTTCAACATATTTTTTCGTACGGTTTCATACCTGTTCAATTTATTTTGTTCTTAAATAGGAATTATAACTCTTGTTTTTTAATCAACTAAGAGTGCTCGCAAATTAAATAAGACACTAAGTAAGACATTAAATAAGACATCAAATAAGACACCAAATAAGACACTAAGTAAGACATTAAATAATGCACTAAATTTGATCAAAAAGGAGTCATTAAGCCAGTTTCTTTTTGCTCACTGTTTTATAGTTTAAAATATCTAAAATAAATGGTGTTTCAGTGTTTAATATACAAAAATTTAACCTTTCAATTGTTATTGCTTAATTCATTATTAAGCAATTAAAATTAAAACCGGCTGGAGCAAGTGGCGACATCGGTAAGCCATTCAATCGCCGATCAGTATGTGCGGGGTTCAAATCCTGGGCTCGCCCGTCACTTACATCGCTTTCGAGTGAAGAAACTGACGTTAACATCAGCTTTTTTTACCATTAGACGGCAGGCATAGCCCTTGACTTGCTAATTAATTGATTAGCCATTCGACAGCGGAACTGTATGTGCAGAGTTCATTTCCTGATCTCACCCTGTTCTGATCTCTGCAGGGGTTGATATTGACGTTAACAACAATTTATTGAATTGAATCACATCATCCTTTGCTTTCCAACGATCAATTCCACAAAAATAAACCTTTCCCTTTCCTTATAACCATCGAGTGTACTTCAACCATTAATTACAACCAGCACGTATATCTCTTTTGACTTTACTCTCTACGTTTACATTGGTAATAAGTATTTTGGATTTGGTACCGTTTTTGGATCTACTTTGTTTGTCTGATTGGACTTTGCTCAATAGTGCTCTATGTTGTTGATACACTCTAACTGTTGTTGTTGACAACGACTTTAACTTTTAACCTTTAATTAAGCTTTACGAGACGAAGGATATATTATAGTGAACGATGTAGCAATATAATACTGACGCGTAGTAATACAACTTACTACGCGTCAGTGGTGCACCTTTGTAACGTCAGTATTAGGTTAGGAAATTAGAAATGACTACTGCTCATGAGGTTACTCTAACTGTCATGGGTTCGACTCCAGGTCGAGCTGATCTGAGACTAAACCATAGAACACGGGACCGGTAAATGGATAGTTTACTAAATATCTTAACCGCTAGATATGTGGATTTATAATCGAGCTCTTTGTATCACGTTTCGTATTAAATTACAATAGCTAAATGATGTTTATTTAACGTTAATCCCTCAAATTTTAGTCCGACATTTAAGCAATAGTTTTAACTGGATACTTTTAGAAATCAATGCCGTGATCTTTGAAGTCATAACACGCAGATCTCAAGATATTTTGCTCAATCTCTGTTTCACAAATTTTCTTCACTGAAAATTGACTTTGGCCTACATGTAGGGCCTATTATACTAAAATCTTACATTTAAATATCAGTACTAACTATCTGCAATTGTTTTCGATTTTACTATTTCTATCTTTCTTTTGAATTGAAATACGAAGTTCTAGCATAATAGACTCCTTTGTAAAAGCAAAAAAGCGCTACTTTACTAAAAACTATACTTATTTTAAGATTTAAAAAGCGAACAAGTTTGGAGCACACTGTACTTATGTAGTTCAACTAGATAAGACTCAGGCCTACCAGCGATAATTACTCTACTTATCTGATATCTTTCGTTTAACACCTCGTGTTCTGTTTGTTTCGGCTTAATTTGCTGACCAATTCTACAGCTGATTTAATTTTATTTCGTTGTTCAAAGTGATCATTTCATAGTTAAGCAGTGGTCAGATAGTTTACTAGTGCCGCTGGTCTGAAATATTCTCCTGTAGGTTAGAAAATGCTAACTATGACTTCTTGTTGCAAATCAGTATTAAAGTAATTGATTATTATAATTATTAATAATTTTTATAATTGATTATTATAATTACTGTTATCAAATCGTAAAATAAAGGATAATAATTGCAGCTTCAATTAATCAGCCAATCAATCAATAAGAATTTAAAGTCCGGTTCCTCGCATCTTAACAAATCTCAGGCATATGTTGGGACTGAGATGTCAAACTGTACTGTACTCTGTGATTTCACTGACTTCATATCTAAGCATGAGAAAATGGAGTTAAGCTGAGCGTTTTATTTTCACTATATGTATACTGGTAAAATAAGATTTAAGCAGACTAAATAAATTTAGCCAAATTGTCTAAGTTAAGTAATTTAAATAAATTAAGCTAAATTAACTATTTTACAGGCATAACTGACTATTTTCAACAATAGTAGGAAATCTACCTGAAGAAGCTCAATCCTTGGAACGGTCTACACTGATACACCTGATACAGTTTAAAACACCTTTATTTCAAGTACATCTAATTCTGATACAGTTTAAAACACCTTTATTTCAAGTACATCTAAGCCTGAAACAGTTTAAAATATCTTTACTTCAAGCCAACTAATTCTATAGAAATGGCGCCAGCTGCCGACAAGGAAAAGAGAAGCCTGGAGGACCCTGTGGTGGTACGATCCAAGGCTTCCGCAAACAGGGACTCTGGGATATACGCGGACCCAACGGGGAACTTCTTTGAGCTGACACCGGTGAAGAGGGATGAGTTGATCACGGAAGATCTGGAGTCTCGCATAGTGGCGGTGGAGGACAGGGAAAGCGGGGAGTCGTATGCGGAACATAGCCACAACATCGTCTACAGGATACAAAACGTTTGTATAATAATAACAACATATTCGACCGCAGATCGATTTGACTGTAGACTACTATTACTTAATCATTAATTTCAATACTATCATAGTACGAATCCACTCAGTTACAGAACAACAATAAATATACAACAATACTAACAACAACAATTAGAGAGTTACAACCATCAATAACAACATCGAGCACTATTGAGACAAAAACCAAGCCGGCGAGTACAAAGAAAGTCCAAAAAGCGATGCAAAATCCAAAATTCAGAAAACCAGTCCAATTCTTTCATACCACACAGTGCAACATGGCTGGAGCCAGTGGCGACGTCGGTAAGATACTCGACCGCGGATCAGTATGTGCGGGGTTCAAATCCTGGGCTCGCCCGTCACTGACCTCGCTTTCGAGTGAGGAAATTGACGTTAACCTTAGCTTTTTAGCTTTACATGTTTATAATAACTATATTGTTGAGTTTTACTGCGACAAAATTCACAGTTTTTGTTTACTATTTTTACGCTTTGATATCATATAATTATGCAGAACTTTTGCCTTTTAGGTTGGTTTCCTGCAACACAATACAAAACGTTAATTTAATCTAGGGACGTTAGATTACACAATGCAAAATGTAGCATAGTCCTAATATTACATGTTATAATTATGTTAAATTCTACTGAACAAAACCTAACTACAGTGAAATGCTTAGCTTTAATTAAATCGACACAGTTAAAAATTATCTGTATAATTTTGTACCGTAGGCCTTCTAAAGATTTTAGAAAATAGATCTAAATCAATCAGTAACACGGTTATATTGTCCATTTGGTGAATAGGATTGTAATAATATAAGATTACGGTTATGCTTAGATTTTTATGGTTATATAAGATCTTTGTCAATTTTAGGCGGTTTCAAGATTTTTCAAAGTGAACGAGACTTCCATACTCAGGCTGGTACTGCTGGCGTTCCTCGTGGGTTACTCAGTCTATCTCGGGTTTGCCATCGCCTACAACTTCGAGTGGTCGTTAGCCCTGATAGTGGTCACAAGCCTCGTGGTAGCCTACAGAGCCTACGCCTATCTGAGGGACAACCATGGGGATGTGATCTATGAGAACCTGCTGAAGCCTTTCGCAGAATTCTTCAGTAAATACTGGCACATCATGCAGTGGTATGATAGAGTTATTTAAAAGCAAAGGTAAAGCTAATGTTAAAGTCAGTTTTCTCACTCGAAAGCGATGTCAGTGACGGGCGAGCCCAGGACTTGAACCCCGCACATACTGATCCGCGGTCGAGTGTCTTACCGACATCGCCACGGGCTCCAGCCAGTAATATTGCCAATATTATCTTTAATTTACTATCTTTATCAACAATATATATATATATATATATATAATTTACAGGGTAAGATGATATTAACAATGCAATTTATTGATTAATCTACTGACTGATAGTTTTTCTTTGCTTACTTGAACGTATGATTGATTGATTGATTGATTAATTGATTGATTGATTGATTGATAGGTTTGTGTATCCTGGACTGATAATCCTGGCAATTCTGTACATAGCTCTGGACGTGGTACAGGAAGTCCAACAGCTGCAGTCCATCACTGGAATCATCGTCTTCATCTTCATCATGTTCATCACGTCCAAATATCCGGATAGGGTACGATATGACTGCATTACACTGTACTAGAGTTATAAAAAAATCAAATTGTGTTACATATTAATGAAATGATTGAATATTTATTATTATTATTCAACATTATTCCGATATGACTTACGTGTATATGTTGTATATAAATGTTTAGACGTGAACAGTTATTTGAGAATTGTATTGCTCAAAGGCTCTCAATGCTCTTTTCTAAGAAATGCTTGCCTGCACTGTAGGGTAAAATCCAACACTCTTCAATATGCTTGAACCATATTGCTATCCGGTTTGACGGTGGCTGGATGTTGTCGAACAGTCTTAAAGTCCTTTGCTGCTGACATTATCGTTAAGCAATGAATAGCCTTTCCTTAGTCAAACCAACAGTGGTTGCGAAAGCATTCAAAATGTCGCAAGAGAGCAGGAAAACCTTGACAAATACAGATTTAGGAAATAAAAACATGATTTCAGTATAATGCATGTAATTTGACAGGCCTAGACACGTAATGCGATAGTTGTGTGCCGGCCGACAGAAAACATACAACATGTTTTGAATAGGAAATGTTCTGTTTTTCTATAAGTAAAATGTCAACAACCATTTTATATAACAACCAATGCAGCAAACTAAGTGTTCATTCCGTAATATTAAGCAAAAATTTGAAAATCATTATTATTATCTACGAAAGCTTCTCTTGTAGTGTTATGACTTACATATAGTCTTCGAGATTACTTAACAACAGATAATTATTATATAATATTTTTCTGCATATAGCTTATCTTAATATATCTATAAATCTTTGAGAAATTGTTTTTAATCGTGATTATTTATGATGATTTAACGTAATGTACACATTTTATCCCTGTAGTAGATATCTTCTAATTTGCACTAAAATTCCTTTAAGTATTTTTATTTTTAAGTATTTTCCTTTAATTTACCAATTTAACTCACCTACATCCGGAATATGTAAGAGCCTCTATGTGGCCTGCATTTCCGTTCACTTAATCCTTTCTATGTTGCTCATTTCTGCTCTGCTTGATGTTTGCTTTAATGATTGGTGTGACAAATAAATATATAAATAAAATTGCATTTAATGCAATCTACAATCAACAAACGTAAACTAGTTTATAACAAAACTCTCAGTTTTGGACCGCTCTTAAATACTCACAAATTCTCATAAATGCTCATACATGTAAATGCGTTAATTAACTTGCTTCCACATGGTTGTGTGATCAGATAAACTGGCGTCCAGTGGTGTGGGGCTTCACGCTTCAGTTCTTGCTCGCTATCTTTGTGCTGAGGTGGGAGTACGGCTACATCGCCGTCAAGTTCCTCGCTGACGAGATCACCAAGTTCATCGAGTTTGGTTACGAGGGGGCGGCCGTTGTGTTCGGTGATCCATTCCTCATTCTACATCCCTTCTCTATGATGGTGAGTAAAAACTGCTTTGAGCTGTCAAAGCAGTATCATGGTGAAAATAAATAATGATGATTAATAAATGAAATTATTAATATATAAATTATTGAATTAATTAATTAATAACGTTAGAGAAATTAATTAATAAAATTTATGGTTATTGAGACAATTATTATGCAAATCAGTTGCAAATCGTTGAACAGTTGAGGCATAATCAGAAGAACTGCATTGAAGATTTTTAGGAAAAGGCTACCCGAGAGCTTACCTTTTAAACATTGTGTGAGATCATAGATATAGTAGGCCTATAGTATTAACTGTTAAAACTGGCGCTACTTATCCCATTCCTTGTTCATAATTAATATTCTCATGATCAGCATTTCCTCAAGCCTCTGACTAGACCATTTGTTGAGGACCAAACCTTTTTTTACCGAAAAACGTGAGTTATTATTCTGCACTTGATACGTTCCATGCTCTACTTTTATTAGCTTAAAGTCGTACAGCTAATCTGAACAACTTAATGGCTTTTGATTTACTGATCAATGTATTGATTCATATTTTGATTGATCGAACTATTAATTGATTGATTTAGGGCATGCCGCTGTTAATTTACATTGGTTCAGTCATGGCTATACTCTACCACCTTGGTGCCACACAGTGGATTGTGGTTAAGATGGGTTGGTTAATGCAGGTTACCATGGGAACCACTGCCATAGAGAGTCTTAACACTACAGCCAACATCTTCCTGAATGGGGTAAGTATTCCATCTATCCGTATCTCTCTATCTATCCGTATCTCTCCATCTATCCTTATCGCTCTATCCGTATCTCTCCATCTATCCGTATCTCTCCATCTATCCTTATCTCTCTATCTATCCGTATCTCTCTATCTATCCTTATCTCTCCATCTATCCGTATCTCTCCATCTATCCGTATCTCTCCATCTATCCGTATCTCTCCATCTATCCGTATCTCTCTATTCGTATCTTTCCATCTTCCAGAACAGACTTGCATATTTTAACTTTTCTCATTTTGATCCAGTTACAGCTGATTGATTAATCGATACTTTTCAGATGGACACGATGCTGATGTTACGCTATTACCTGGACAAGCTGACGAGGTCAGAGTTCAACTGTCTACTGGTTGGTAACCACGCCACTGTGGCGGGGTTTGTGTTCGCACTCTTCGTCCTATTCGGAGTGAGTACAAGCTAATCACAGACTAGTTAACTAAGTGCATCTATTAATGGTATTGCATTGTATTTTACTGTGCTGTACTGTGCCGTGCAGTAATGTATTGTATTGCATTGCATAGTATTATACATGTATATTGTAGAACTGAAATCAGGACTCTACTGATTTCACGTTGTCGCTGTTTAAAGCTTTAGCCAACTGTAACGTCAGTTTCCTATCTTGTCAGCCTGCAGGTTATAGGGCAATCGCTGGATTTGAACCCTACATCAGAGGATCCGCAGTAGAAGTCTTTAGAAGAAGAATCTTAACTGATTATGCTAAGTACCAGTGTTATAAATACAAACATTACTTACTTAATAACTGGTAATCTTCCATTTCTAACCAAACTCTTGTACGTTTTATGATGATTTAGAAAGCTTAATGTAGAAATTTTAAATTTTATCAATCTATAAAAATGGTTGTGTATAATTACTTGTAAACGATTGAAGGGCAGTTGTTGGAGTCTGTCTGCATGTATTTTTGATAGTATAACAAGTCTTCAACTGCTGCCACATAATGATGTCCCCTGAGAAATATTGGTCATAATCCCCAATATATCTATTGACGTCTGTAACACAGTATAATTTAACAAGTGCTCTAATGCTACTAGGTATCAAGTAAGCTCTCATGTATTGCATTGTATTGTATTGTGTTGTAGTGTATTATATTTAATTGCAGTGCATTGTAGTGTATGGCATTGAATTGCATTGCATTGCGTTGCATCACACTGCATTGCTTTTCTTAGCATAGTACGAAAATTGTATTATATCATACCGTGTCGTATCGTATCGTATTTTATCGTACTGTATTGTAAGATATCGTATTGTATCACAGTGTATTTTATCGTAGTGTATTGTATTATGTTGTATTGTATTGGATTGGATAGTATTGTATTGTATTGTATCGTATTATTTTGTAAGGTATTTCATCGTATTGTGTTGTATTGCAGTGTATCGTATTGTATTGTATTGTATTTTATTGTATCGAATCGTATAGTACTGAATTGTACTGTATCGTATCGTATTGTATCGTATTGTATTGTATTGTATTGTATTGTATTACCCAGGCTCCACCGCAGCACCTGCTATCAGCGGCTGTGATGTCAGCTCCCGCCACTATCGCCATCTGTAAACTAAACTATCCCGAGACAGAGCAGTCCATCACCAAGGATCTCACTGATGTCAAGCTTAGCAAAGGGTTAGTTTTATCTTTCTACTGCAATAAAATATTAATTTAATTAAGTAGACTGTTACTTGACATTTTTTAAATTTTACTTTTGCGAATTCTATAAACATAACTGCAGGTGAAACTTATTGAAAGTAAATAATTTTGCTATCTTAAAACTTCTCGAAAGTCTAAAAGGCAAAACCGCCTGTATGTGTTAAATAATAATGGAAGGATTATATACACTATATATTATTATATAGTATGCGTGAACTGACATAAGTTTATGGTTAACGAAGCATTTCGCAACTGGCTGGAGCCAGTGGCGAACTAGGCTCCAGAAATTGCTACAAAAATCTAAACGAAATTAAAAGTCTCAAATAGGGTATTAACCGATGATATGATGTAGGACAGAGAGGATTTGACACAGTCTATTCGTATCCCGACCCTAGTTAGACTGTGATTCAAGGAAAGATGATGACGATGAAGATGATGTATGTATTAGGGATGATATTAACGTGTTCGAGGCGGCAGCTAATGGCGCAGCAGTAGCGGCTAAGACCGTGGCCTCGGTCATCTCCTGCTACATCGCCTTCATGTCCCTTCTCGCCTTCATCAACGCCTCGCTCTCCTGGCTGGGCGGCAGGGTGGGGCACGACGAACTGTCCTTCGAGGTCAGTAACCTAGTATCTCTGTTGATCCAATCAATGAAGATCTAGGGGGTTTAAATTAAAATAATCTGATGCTGAAGATAGCGGTGGGTTTTAAATCAGGAGATTAGAAGCTCGTCATGATGTCATATCATGTGATCATCCTAGTACTGGTGGAATTAGAATGCAGTGATTTTTTAATGCTAATGTTCTGAACAGAGGTGCCTCACAGATGACTTCGAGATTTATTAAACGTTATCGAACAATGAAATCTAACATATTACATCCTTAAGAATTTCTAAGAAAGACGTGTGTGTCGTAAAAATTATTAGATCAAATCAGGGCTAGCAGAACTCTTCAAAGTTTTTGTATTTAGGGGCCTACATATTTCTTTACCGAATTGCATATCCAGTTATAATTTATATTTAATTGCGCACAAACAATTATATAGATTATAATTCTATTTAATTCTAAATTATTTTCAAGAGTTGGCATGTGTCTATAGTTGATTTGTTTGTCGTAATAATTACAGAAGATTTAATCAGGGTTAACAGAAATCTTCATAGTGTGTTGTATTAACATGTTTACAGCTTATCTGCTCGTACGTGATGTGGCCCATAGCCTAATAATAATAATAATAATAATAATAATAATAATAATAATAATTAACATGTCTACAGTTGATCTGCTCGTACGTGATGTGGCCTATAGCCTGGCTGGTAGGAATAGATTACAGCGAGTGTCAGGAGTCGGCCAAGCTGATCGGTATCAAACTGTTCGCCACTGAACTTCTCGCTTACCAGGAGCTGGGTGTGTCCGTGAAAGAGGGTCGATTAAGTGTAAGTGATCAATCGATCAATTAACAATTGAATGTCTCAATAGCGCAATGGTTAAGGGTGTTGATAACATCATGAATTTTTAAATGACAGACCCTGAGGTGAATCGAACTCTCGTGGGTTCAAGTCCCAGCCGCGCTGATCTGAGAGTAGAATCTTGGACATTCACTGGACTGGTTACATTGAAAATGGACTAAATTGCCTAATAGATTTAAAATGTGGTATTAAAAGTGATAGATATCAAAGTAGTTGATCTTTTCACTATAATGTCTGTTATTATTAAATCAATTCTGTTTAAAAATTAAACGAATATAAAAGTCTCAAATAGGGGATTGCCTGAAGGATGATATGATGTAGGACAGAGAGGATTTGAGACAGTAGGCATATATTCGTTTTCCGACCCTAGTTAAATTGGGATTCAAGGGAAGATGATGATGACGATCAATTAAACAATTAGCTGGCTGCAATCAGTCGGTAAATCAATCAGTTTTGACAGGTAAATAATCGATTAGTTAATCAATAGATTATTGAAGACATCGGTTCAGTAAATCAATATAGTTCTTTAGTTTTTGTAAATCCTTTCCCAAATGAGAGAAATGAAAGTATGAGAGGAAGAATGACTACTAACCCGTGAATATAAGTAAATATAAATATAGCAATGGCAGTAGTGAATAAATAGTAAATTTGTATTAATATTAATTAACTCTATCAATTATGTTCAATATGAATAATAGTCGGTTTAATAATTAATACATGATTTATTAATATTATGCTACTTCGTAAAAAATGGAAGAAAAAGGAAGAATGGAAGAAAAAGAATGAACATCGAGGAAATAGCAAAGAATAGTGTTTTGTGGTGGAACAGCATAGAGAAATCTTTGGCTGGAACCAGCCCCCGGATCATCACATGACATGACATGAAGTAAATAATTCGTATATTAATTATAAATGCAATTGATTTTATTGTTATTATGTAGCCGCGCAATCAAGCCATCACAACGTATGCCATGTGCGGATTCTCCAGTATCTCCACCCTGGCCATCGCTGTGGGTGTATGGAACTCCATCTGTCCTCAGAGGGTAAAGATGATGGCGTCCACTATGTTTAGAGCTCTGGTGCAAGCCAACATCTCTTGCTTCATGACCGCCTGTGTGGCAGGTTTGTCGTTGGTGTAGTTGATTGTCAACAGAACTTTTATAGTATGTAGTGGTAACTCTGCTCACATTATAAACAAAGCCTAGTGGGGGAGTAGTGGGAGAGTGGGGATGGGTGTTTGTTTATATTAACGGCTGGCAATATTCAGTATATTTGCATATATTTATTTTGTATTTCTTCATTTAGTAACGGAATGGTGTTTAACATTTTTTTAAAGATATTTCAATTACTTATTAAATGATGATTAACATTATGTATTTATTTACATTTAAAACACATGTATGTCTAGATAGAATGCATTGACAGGATGGAGTACATTCTTAGCATATATTACATTGCAGTTGCCTTCCACAAAAAACAATAAAGTTGTATGCATTTTTGTCAAGTTGTTTCATTTTATATCTGCTCTCATAATGCTAATATATGTGTTAATATAGGTTTTAAGGTATGTATGTTAAGATGTACGGTAAGATATAATGTTAATATATATGTGTTAAGATGTGTTAAGGTATGTGTTAAGATATTTGTTAAGATATGTGTTAAGATTTGTGTTAAGATATGTGTTAAGATATGTGTTAAGATATGTGTTAAGATTTGTGTTAAGATATGTGTTAAGATATGTGTTAAGATATGTGTTAAGATTTGTGTTAAGATTTGTGTTAAAACATGTGTTAGCATGTGTGTTAAGACATGCATTAAGATATATGTTAAGACATGTATTAACACATGTGTTAATACATGTCTTAACACATGTGTCTGCTATCTCTACTACAGGACTGTTCTACTCCACTGAGATCATCGAAGGTTTGGACGACTCGGGGTCGACGCCTGTGGGTGATCTGATCGGCTTCATACTGGGGCTCATACCCAGCTACAAAGATCTCATGGCTCTTGTGCTCTAGTGGTATCATAGGCTACAAAGATCTCATGGCTCTTGTACTCTAGTGGGTCAATAATACCTAGCTTTAGAGGTCTTAGACTCTTCTACTCTAGTGGATGATACCATAGGCTGCAGGCATGGTCGAGCACCTAGCTTTAGAGATCTTGGACTCTTCTACTCTAGTGGAAGATTCAATCAATAAAATGTAACACAGCTAAACGTGTGTTAGAGCATTTAATCAATTAGATCTACGTAGTTAGACAGAATTATCTTACAGAGAAGGACTCTGGGATATGTATATGCCTGTAAATCTGTCGATAAGTGTGTTTAATTACATGATTATATCTTGTTAATCATTCAGTTAATCAAATTAGTTGCAAATATACTCTCTCTCTCTCTTCAGTTTACTGCCAAGTGGCAGGTTCATGGTACATATTCATACTCAAAGTCTGCTTTCTCGCTTCATAAGAGCACTCTTTAGACTTTAGATTGACAAGTTAATCCATACACAAACCAAGGCCTTATCCATACCTTGTGCACCCTATAGCTTGGGAAAAGTAATGCTTCTGAGGTGGTTTCCTGTTGCCTTATAGATACACAATTATTTGCTTTTAGAGTTGTAAGTTTGGAATAAAACATCATTGCTAGATTAAGTACGCGCAGACGGTTTGAAAGATGCGTAGAAATCGAGGCAAAACAATTTTCTTTGTAAATAGTTATACTATACCCCAGTCGGTTCATTGTCTTTCGTATTTCATAAGTGCTTAATGCTATACTGCCATTGCGATCTGTAAATATTGTTGTTTTTATATGTGTACATAATGTAAATATCAGTATTTATTAACTTCTATTTGATCAGTGTTTTAAATATTTAAATTTAAACGTTTAAGTTATTTTAATATAGAAATTTAAAGAGTAACCGAGGTTAACCATGTGATATATATGAACTATAATGTGATACCGGCCGTAGGCCTATATCTAACTGTTGAACTCAGTTGACCTCTGACAACCTCTCGACTGCATTATTCATTCTGTAGATCTACATGTAGAGCCCGGGACTCAGTTGTCACTGACACTGCCTCCAGTCGATGAAACTGGTGTTAAATTTTGTTTTAATAAGAGAAAGGTTTATGTTTATGGTTCATTTGTATTCCTACCCTTGTTAAACTGGGATTAAAGGGAGGATAATGATGTTGATGATGATGATGATGATGATGATGAGTGATTTATGTTGAGCCTTGTTGTACTTTATTATCACTATGCATTTAATTGTAAGATGTATAAGTATTTAATGCTGGTGGGTACTTTCTTACTGTTTATATTTATATACTGACTTTGATGTTTCTTTTGTTTTATGTATAATTTAATTTTGTGTAATTGAAATTTATTCAATTTAGACACAACAATAAGCTCATGCAGTAGGTCAAAGTTCTCGGGCCAAAGCTTCTATCCCATGCTATCGGATAGATTCCTGTTAGGGCATATACTAGACCGTATTACAGTTTGCAGCCTAGACTAGGGCATATAGCCCGGGTTAGGGGATATAGCCCATGTGTGGGCATGTAGCCCATTTTTGGGCATATAGCTCAGGTTTGGACATAAAACCCAAGTTAGGGCATATAGCCCAGGTTTGGGCATTTAGCTCAGGTTATGGCATGCAGCATAGATATTATATAGAGTATACTATATAGAGTTATATAGATCTATTGATAATTTCTGACTTGATATTCTGTATATTGGGTGGGATGATACAGAGAGAGGCCAGAAAATTAAAATTTATTTACCTGCAGCGTGTCTAAACTCTTTTATTTCTGTCTATTTTTATTTGTATTGGGCGGACCACTAATGGAACTTACCGTCCATATTGACTTATGTGTATGACGTAAAGCGAAATGGGCGGTTAATTATTGTAAATAATATCACAGAGCAAAATTATAAAAATGTTTTTGTTGAATTATACTGTCTTTCTATTTAAGTGGTCGGCAAATGGCAGGTCCAATTCATGAGAATCTTATTGTTTGACTCTTGGGAGCTGAAGTTCAGAAGAATTGACTTTGCCACTAATCTCATGTATTTGTAGATTAACAGCCGCTCTCGTGCCTATAATTAGGCCATAGGCTATCAGTAGGCAACTATCTCTAGTCTGCCATATATAATTAATCATTTACTAGAACTGTAGAATTGTTTGATAGGACTTTATATAGGAACGTATGATAGCAATGTATATAGGCCTGTCTGATATATATTTCAAATTTATAGCACTTCACTGCAGAGTCATGACTTCTTCTTTACGGAATTAGAACTTTGCCATTGGTCACGGATATTTTCAGAGTAAATGTTTCTGTTTTGCCCTATCCGTTCCTGACTAAGTTATAATTCTAGAATGATGTAACAGTTTAGATCAGCGTCTCTAAGATTTCTTTAGAATCCTTTTATCTCCAAGATTGAGAACATTTAACGTTTTGAATACAGCACACAAATACTTTCACTTTAAGAGATTTTCATTGGAAATCTTTAAGAGAAAAGTAATTAAAAAAATAATTCAATATGAAGCGTTGTTGTTGATGGCTCGAAATTATATCTTTTTCGGCGATTTATTGCAGAAGTGACTTAATTTTCTGTTTATGATCAGAATTGACAATCAAATTTTCACATTATCACTTTTTATTTTTTACTAAAGAAATGGACACAACAACAACAACAATATATTACTTTACTGCTTAACGCGTCAAACAACTACAATTAATCTCGCTAGTTTACTATGTGATTATTTCATTGGAGATAGCAAGTAACAGTCGAGATAATGGTATATTTATTAAAAGACAATTGTTATCTAAAGAACATGCTCTCCCTCTCCCTTCCTCTCTCTCTCTCTCTCTCTGTCTCTCATAGCGTCAGCTCTAGTTTAAGCTGATAAGCTAAGGATTAGCTATCTTCACTTAGAGTAGGCCTCTCTAGATATAGGCCTAGTCTACAAGAGAAAGTAAAGTATACAATTTCCTAAAAGCATTGACGCTATTTCAAATAAATGATCGAACATTTAGCCAGGTTTGATGGAATATTCATTGCGTTCCTGTTTTACATAATAATTTCTTCTTTTCAATACCGGACCATCACAGATGTGCTTACAGGCAGATAAACCATAGTTAAGTTTTAACACCATAAGATTAGCTGACGCAAAGCTTGGTGTCTTATTCTTCGGAGTAGGCCTAAGGCTTTTTAATTACAAGATTTACGTATTCATACAACAATGGGATACAGTGTAACATTTTACTTTAATTTGACACTGACATATTATATCTAATAAATCGATGCTGTGCTCATTTCTGGTACAAGACATTAAGCTGTTCGTGCGCAAATTTTCAATTTAGACTTTCGCCATATGAAGGTGCGAAAGTCATATTTATGAGCAGTTAAAATTAATATTATCTCTAGTTTGGTAGACTTTTAAATGCTTAAAAAACGGAAGATAATATTATCCTAACGAGCTACATCTTAAATATTCTGACTTTATAGTGCTAGATGTTGCCTAGAACTTAGCGCTGATCTCTGTTACCCTCAATCGATTAGATAAGAATTCAGAACCCTTGTGATGTACTGATGATAAACACGTTTTATCTTTACGTACATAGGCCCGCTTGATGTCCAGTTGTCAACAAGCTTTGAGCCTAGTAGGGTTAAAACTGTCTGTCGTTCCTCTAATGCTTACTGAGACATCGTGTAGCAGACAACAGTGGATTACTAACACTTTTAGGTCTAAGCTCTAAGCTCTTATAACACTATAGCTCTAAGGATGTTTCAGTAGCGGTGAATTTGTTGCTAGTAAAACACAATCTTAAAAAGTTTCTTTATAAGTTTATCCGTGATATCCACTCTTCCTAGGATAGGTGAGTCCGTGTATCTAGCTAGTGTCTGAATGCAAATCATCTAGAAATCAAGTTCTTATTTTTAAAAGTTACAGAGCTTTAAATAGGAATAACTGTGGAGGTTTATTCCTGGAGATTCTTGTTAACACTGTCTGAACTCCTGGCAAGATTTGAACATCATAATGGCGCCCGCTGAGAAAGAAAAGAGAAATCTAGAAGATCCAATTGTGGTTAAAACCAGCGTTAACATTGACAGGCAAAATCCGTCCGGAATTTATGCCGATGGGACGGGAAACTTCTTTGAGTTGACACCTGTGAAGCGGGAACAGTTGATGACGGAGGGGGAGGAGGCGTGTATAGTGGCTATAGAGGATAGGGAGAGTGGGGAGTCCTACACACTGCATAGACACAACCTAGTGTATAGAGTACAGAATGTTAGTTCTGTTTTATATATATATATATATATATATCTCTATCTCGCTCTCTTTTCCTCTACTTCCCTGTCCTACTCTAGCTTCCTCTCTTTCTCTCTCTCACACACACTCTCTCTCTCTCTCTATTGCTCTATTTATTCGTCCCTCTCTCCCTCCCCCTATCCATCTCTCCCTCTCCCTCTCTCTCTCTCTCTCTCTCTCTCTCTCTCTCTCTCTCTTTCTATCTATTTCTCTGTCCCTCTCTTCCCCAACTCTCCCTCTCTTTCTGCTGCATGATTTAAAATAATTATAAATAAAACTGCGTATTATATCAATTAATTATCTAAATTAAAATCTTTCATAATCTCTAGCTAGTCTTAAAACTGCAACAGTGATAACAATAATAATGTTAATGTTAACAAGAACTCGGCCTACTACTAGCGTTAATGTTAAAAAGAACTACTGCTAATGTTAGTGTTAACAAGAATTACTACGAATATTAAATACTATTAATGTTTATGTTAACTAGATGTTAGTGTTAACAAGAAATATACTACTAATATTAATATTAACAAGAAGTATACTACTGCAAATCTTATTGCTAAAAGAACTACGACTAAAACTCAAACTGCTATCATTAAAGCAATATAACATAAATATAAACAACCTAGCAAGTGTCGCTATAGAACAAGGGCTGTCTCGTATGTTTCAGTTAATCACAGTGTTTTTCAAAGACTACCGGACACCCATCCTCAGGCTCTTACTTCTCGTGTTCCTCGTTGGTTACTCCGTCTATCTCGGGTTTGCCATCGCCTACAACTTCGAGTGGTCGATAGCCCTGATAGTGATAACCAGTCTCGTTGTTGCCTACAGAACCTACGCCTTCATCAGAGAT
Source organism: Enchytraeus crypticus (assembly GCA_905160935.1). NCBI lineage: Eukaryota > Metazoa > Annelida > Clitellata > Enchytraeida > Enchytraeidae > Enchytraeus > Enchytraeus crypticus. The sequence goes on from CAJHZI010000428.1 coordinate 595,995, forward strand.
CATTATGGACAGGTTATATACGACACCATGCTGGAGCCTGTGGCGAAGTGGTTCAGTGAAAACTGGCATTACTTGAAATGGTGTGCCTAAGTTTAATTAAATTGTATTTTTTATGTTATCTAAGTAACGAGCTTAGAGGAAATATTTAAGCTATTTTCCTTTTAAAGCAATTTCTTGATAAATCTGTAATTTTTGAATAGTTTGATTGATTGTTATGAGTAATTGATGATTTAGTGTTTTTTATTTTATTGATTGATTTATTGATGGTTGGATGGATGGATGGATGGATGGATAGATAGATCGATGGATAGATGGATGGATGGATACGTGGATGGGTGGATGGATGAATGGATAGATTTATTGATTATTTTATGGACTGATTCATTCATTGATTGATTGACTGATTGATTGATTGACAGAGAGATTGATTGATTGCTTGATAGGATCGTGTATCCGGGACTGATAATCCTAGCAATCCTGTACATAGCTCTGGACGTGGTACAGGAAGTCAGGCAGCTTCAATCCGTCACTGGTATCCTGGTCTTCTTCGCATTCACCTTCCTCACATCCAAGTATCCGGATAGAGTGAGTTGTCTAATGTATCCTACATCCGCAGCAACAAACGCTTACTTAGAACGCACTCATAATCTCGACAGCATCGAGCACTCTGTAGCCAAAGTGTTTTAAATCCAAATTGCAATGATGAAATGGAATTTAATGCAATGTACGATCAATAAACATAAACTAGTTTAAAACGAAATTCCTAGTTTTAGCCTATTCTTAAATACTCATAAATTCTCACAAGTGCTCATACACGTAAATGCGTTAATTAACTTGTATCCACACGTTTGTGTGATCAGATAAACTGGCGTCCAGTGGTGTGGGGCTTCACGCTCCAGTTCTTGCTCGCTATCTTTGTGCTGAGGTGGGAGTACGGCTACATCGCCGTCAAGTTCATGGCTGATGAGATCACCAAGTTCATCGAGTTTGGTTACGAGGGGGCGGCAGTTGTGTTCGGTGATCCCTTCCTCATTCTACATCCTTTTGCAATGATGGTGCGTACTGATATGTCTCAATAGTGTACCACTGTACCACATTAGTGTCCCTCTATCACATTAGAGACTTGGAACAGGAACGGCATTTAGAGAAGAAGAAGCATATGATACAACGGTACACTAATGTGATACAAAGATATGGATGTAATGTTAAGGATATATCAAAAGTGAACTGGATGTATTATTTGCGTCTATACTTTGAAATTAATAAACTAAATAAAACTTAAAATTAATACACGATAAATGAAAAAGTAAAAGAGTAGAATTTTCTCTAATTTATTTAATTTATTTGCTTATTGCACGCTTTTCGAAGTACATGTGTGTGAGGTTTCATATTCTTTTCGTTTTCGAACACTTTATCTCTTTGTACTGTTTCGCTGAACATGATTTCACTTTGTATAGTGTACCTTGTATATTGTGTACTTATTGTACTTTTGCTACCATAATTTTTGTGAAATAAAGATGCATATATATAATGTAGAGTGTACCTCTACATTTATATCGCATTAGTGTGCCGTTGTATCATATTCTACTTCTACTCAAAGTGTCGTGCCTGATCCAAGCCTGGGCGGTCATGGTCATATTCCTCCATATGTCTCTGTTCATTGTTGCTCTGATCATCTCTGTTTCAGTTAACTGCATCCATTTGCTAAGACTTTTAATAAACGTCATCCGCTGTCGACCCTTGCATATATCATATTAGTTTACCTCTATATCACATTACTGTACCTCTATATCACAGTAGTGTACCTCTTTGTCGCATTAGTGTCCGTTATATCACATCAGTGTACCCTATAGCACGGGATAGTCCTCAAATCATCTGTTTGTAGACACCGATAGCTAACCGATCCTGTTTTTAATGATTGATTTTCTATTATATTGCACAACAACTTAATTGAAATATTGTTGATTAGATACTTAATTGAATAATTATAAATTAACTAAATAAAAATATAAAATCAAATAAATAAATATATAAAATAACTATACTTATAAATAAAACAACTTAATTGAATAATTCGCTTATTTAGGGTGTCCCACTTTTGATCTACGTCGGAGCAGTAATGTCCATACTCTACCACCTGGGTGCCACACAGTGGATTGTGGTTAAGATGGGTTGGTTGATGCAGGTTACCATGGGAACCACTGCCATAGAGAGTCTTAACACTACAGCCAACATCTTCCTGAATGGTGTAAGTGATCATTATAATTAATTAACTCATTTCCATAATTAAAAAGTAGCACGAGCAGAGCTGTACAGAGCCTGGCCGATTGACTGATTGATCCACTGACTGATTGATTTATTGATTGATTGAGGTACAGCTGTTGTATGTATGTAAATTTTATTTCATCAACATAATAATCGTACGTGGTAACAGAGTGCTAGAGCTGATATGATTTAAGTTAATTCATTGGTTCCAATCGCATCGACCAAGATTTCCACCACAATGATCATCAGGATCTTTACATTTTTCTCAAAATTATCAGGATAATATAGGATAGGCCTACTATTTAGTCAAACAGTTAAAAAATAGACTCAAGTTTGTAATAGGCAAAAGGTAAATAAAAATTACACTGCATTGCATAGGCATATAGGCTATTGTTTTGCACAACACAATGCTGCATTTTACCGCTTTATACTGTAGGCCTATTGTATTAAAGTACATATACTGTATATAATGTACTATATTGTATGATACTGTATTGAATTGTGTATGACAGATGGACACGATGCTGATGTTACGCTATTACCTGGACAAACTGACGAGGTCTGAGTTCAACTGTCTACTGGTTGGCAACCACGCCACCATTGCTGGTTTTGTGTTCGCTCTACTCGTTCTGTTCGGCGTAAGTATTAAGTATAACTTGCTTAACTAACCACAGCCCAATGGATTCACTACTGCACACTATTAATGTATTGTAGTGTATTGTTTGGAATTTTAAAATGCTAGATTGTATTGTGCTAATTGTATTGTATTGTATTTTATTGAATTGTATTGTATTTAATTGTATTGTATTGCATTACATTGTATCGTATCATATCGTATAATATTGAATTGTAGCCTACTGTATTGAATTTAATTGTAATATACTGTATTATATTGTATTGTATCGTATCGTATCATATTTTATCTAATTGTATTATATTGTATCGTATTGTACTTTATCTTTATCGTATCGTATTCTATTTAATTTTATTGTATTTTGTTGTATTGCATCGTATGGTATCGTATTGTATTATATTGTATCGTATTATATCGTATCTTATTGTATTGTATAGTATTGTATTGTATTGTATAGTATTGTATCGTATTATATTACCCAGGCTCCACCGCAGCACCTGCTATCAGCGGCTGTGATGTCAGCTCCCGCCACTATCGCCATTTGTAAACTAAACTATCCCGAGACAGAGCAGTCCATCACCAAGGATCTCGATGAAGTCAAGCTAACCAAGGGGTTAGCAGATTTGCTCTTATCTCTATGTTGCTCTATCTCTCTCTCTTTCTCTAAATCTCCCTTTCTCTTTCCCTCTCACTCAGCCCGTTCTGTTAACGCCAGCTTCCTCACTCGAAAGAGATATCAGTGACCAGAGGGCTCAGGATTTGAACCAACACGTCTGATCTGAGGTCGGTTTCTTTACGACAAAGAACTAGTTGCACAGTGTACACCACCAACACTATGCTTCTTTATCCTTACGGCGCCTCTTCGACTGATTGATCGCGTATTTAATGAAAATTACATTGACTGGTGTAACTAAGGTCTATTAGCATGAATCTTCACTAATCGACGATAATATCTGATATTGTAGTTAATCAATTGATTGATTGATACAGAGATGATGTAAACGTGTTCGAGGCTGCAGCTAATGGTGCAGGTGTAGCCTCAAGGACCGCTGCCTCAGTCATGTCAGGCTACATCGCCTTCATGTCCCTACTCGCCTTCATCAACGCTTGTCTCTCGTGGCTGGGCGGCAGAGTGGGGCACGATGAACTGTCCTTCGAGGTAAGCGGTATAATGTAATTGTGGCTTTGATCAACTCTTCATCATCGTCATCGTCATCACAAATATACAAATGAATGGTCATAGTGTATGCATTGGTTAAAGTGGAGAGTGCTGCGAGAGAACCCTATCCACTAACTCTCATTTTATCTGCAGTGCGTTCCCCCGCTCACAGTAGCTATACTAGGGGATCAGTTAAATGGAAATGGGGCCCGACAAATTTTGACAGTTCGACTAGCTCTCAGTTCCCACTATAACCACTGAATTTATGACAATCGTTTGTAGGCTATGTCTATAGTTGATCTGCTCGTACGTGATGTGGCCCATAGCCTAATAATAATAATTATTATTATTATTATTATAATTTAATAATAATCATAATAATAATCATAATAATAGTAGTAGTAGTAGTATTAGTAATATACAATTATTACATAATAATAATAATAATAATAATATAATGTGTACAGCTGATCTGCTCGTACGTAATGTGGCCGATAGCATTCATAGTGGGCGTGGATTACAGCGAATGTCAGGAGGCGGCCAAGCTGATCGGCATCAAACTGTTCGCTTCTGAGATACTCGCCTATCAGGAGCTCGGTGTATCTGTGAAAGAGGGTAGACTTAATGTAAGTGATGAACGAATATATGCCTAAATGTATCCCTAAATGAAGAAACGGACGTTAAACCTTTATTCTTCATGTTATTAATATTATTTATATTTTTACCCCGGTGTAATGAACCTGGGTAAAATAAATAACCGGGGTTATTATTATAATTTTTATTATTATTAAAGGAAATGAATGACTGAATTACTGAACAAAGTAGAGAAAGATTTACTACAGTAAAAGCTGGTAAAGCTAATGTCAGTTTCCTCATTCGAAAGCGATGCCAGTGACGGGCGAGACTAAGATTTAACATTCTACAATCAGTTTACAACACTCGTATCATGCAGGGTTACCAGATGTTTAAAAACGTATAGCCCAACGACTTGACGAAACTACCTCATAAATAACCCAAATGTGCCTGAAATTCGCCCAACTGGCAACATTGGCTGACTCAAGGCGTATTTTCCTACAGGACCTAGACAACTAAAAGTCTTGTAGGAATTAGACACAGGCTCAGTGCAGTGAGAGCAGTGAGCATTAGTCACAGGCTCAGTGCATTTACTGTAGCAAACACCAGGACCAGTTGAGAGCACTGTTCAGGTGAGCAGCTCAAAAGAGGCGGCTCACTGAGCTGTGCGAGTCGTTTATATGCTGCTCTCACAGATGAGTCGTTAAGCACATCACTAATCATGCTACCGATTATAATGATACAGCTGTTGCTACTTCAACAACAGCCCCGTAATCAAGCCATCACAACCTACGCCCTCTGTGGATTCTCCAGTATCTCCACCCTGGCTATAGCTGTGGGGATATGGAACTCTATCTGTCCTCAGAGAGTCAAGATGATGGCATCCACGATGTTCAGAGCTCTGGTGCAAGCCAACATCTCCTGCTTCATGACCGCCTGTGTGGCAGGTTAGATTACTATCATGCTACTTAAAAAGGGGTTTGATAGCTAGTTAGATAATTGGTATTTAAATATATTTCGTTAACTGCTACATTTTTAGCAATTATTTCATTCTATTCCAGTGAGATCATTGACGTGTATGTTGTCACGCAGGTCTCTTCTATTGCAGTCATATCATTGACGTGCATGTTTGTCACGCAGGCCTCTTCTATTCCAGTGAGATCATAGGCGTGTCTGTTGTCACACAGGTCTGTTCTATTCCAGTGAGATCATAGACGTGTCTGTTGTCACGCAGGTCTGTTCTATTCCAGTGAGATCATAGACGTGTCTGTTGTCACGCAGGTCTATTCTATTCCAGTGAGATCATAGACGTGTATGTTTGTCACACAGGTCTGTTCTATTCCAGTCATATCATAGACGTGTATGTTTGTCGCACAGGTCTGTTCTATTCCAGTGAGATCATTGACGGACTTGAGAGCACAGAGTCGACGCCTGTAGGTGACCTTGTCGCCTACGTACTGGGTCTCATACCCAGCTACAAAGATCTCATGGCTCTTGTACTTTAGTAGAATTATCAAGTGGAATTATCAATCAATCCTTCATCAACCAATTCATAAGTCGGTCGATCAATCGATCCATCAATCAATCAATCAACCAATTCATCAGTAGATCGATCAATCAATCAATCAATCAATTCATCAGTCGATCGATCCATCGATAAATTAATCAATCAACAAATACACCAGTCGAGCGATCCATCAATCAATCAATCAACCAATTTATCAATCGATCAATCAACCAATTCATCAGTCGATCGATTCATCAATAAATCAGTCAATCAATCGATAAATCAACCAATCCAGTAATAAATCAACTAATCAATCAAGTAAGTAGCTTATATGAATTTTACCCGCGACTATGAAGATTTTCAGTAAGACTACTTATTTCAACTTACGATATAAAAGAGACATCAACAACAGAGACGGTACAGGAGCTTCAGAAGCCGAATCATTCGATCAGTATATTGACACAAATATGAGTTACAAAAATAAAACATATCCAGAATAGCACGAGAGGATATTAAAATACGAAAAACCAACAAACTGTAGGTATATAGGAGAGACAGTTTTGCAAAGACACTGCATTGAAAAAATATATAAAAAAGCATCAGAATGTCAAAGAGTTAAAATATAGACTATACTATATAATTATTGAATATACTATATAATCATTGTATATATACTATACTATATAATTACTGTACATTTCTGTCTATTACTTGCATTTTACAATCCATTTACTTGCGTAGGACTATTAATTTGTACATACTTGCGTATATTGGCATATATTAATGCAGTTAAATCAAACTCTCGTATTAACTCAACATTTGGATAAGACTATAAATTCAACGAATGCTGTAAACAACAATTCACTACAAAAAGTTCAAATAGTCTCAACATTTCAATAGAGGTTTTACTAATGAAAATAGTAAACGGACAACAAGTCATCGCTAACGTCATGCTCTAATGAGGAAACGGACGCCAAATAGAGGCTACAGTCAGTGGCTTAGACATTGCAACACTATAAAGCAACGAAGTCAATACTGACAATGATTTTAGCCTATTAGTTCAAAGCAACATATACAATACTGTAATAGTGTTATACAATATTGTTAGAGCAATGATAAGTCTCTTCCGCTCTCAGTTCGACGCGAGTCCAAGCTATAAATTACATTACTGTTTACTATAGTCTGAGAACAGCAACGATCAATCACAATATTAGTACTCTAACAAAAGAAATTAAAAGAGGAACCGGACGTTATATCTTTTCATTGTAAGATGTAAAGCACAAATTAACACATCGCATTCTAACACTAACCGCTACATTCAGATATGTTAAGGCATAGAATTGGATATAAAAAGTCAGAGAGACAAAGCGTCATGGAAATATTTCGAGAGATCAAAACGAATCAACAACAATTAATGATATAATCAAAAAAACTTTTCTTTATTTCCAAAGTGGACAATGGTCAGAGACAGAAAGTTTTTATCTGAAATCACGAAAAAGGCGAATGTTGAAATGTTGAAATAGAAATCACAACTGGAAAACGTTAAACGAGACGTTTTATCAAAATTACACTTAAACAATCTACAATAATCGATCGAATTGATCAGTGTAGAAAATTGCCCCTTAATTATTAGCATGATGGAAAATATTACAACGATTACATTAAAAGCGTAAGTAATACATTAGCATGATTGAAAAATATTAGCATAGTGCCACACGACAAAGGTCGAATGGTAAAGCGTTAGAATCTCTCTATCAAACTCTTGACTGGCATCCCAATGATTTCCAGCATTCACTCTCCACTACATCTCTTTCAACGACAATCATTAAATCACCTGAGATGATTTTCCATTGCCTTCCTCAACGAGAGGATAGAGTTAAGCAGAGTAGATATAGATATACAGTAATAAGCGCGAAGCACCGATTTATCAAACATTGACTCTAATGTCTGTATTACAGAAATCAAATGAAGCCGAGAGAAAAGTAATTACTGCAAAAGCACAAGCCGAATCCTACTATCAGCAACAGTTAAACCGAGAAATGGCATTAATATCAATTACCGGATTAATATCAATATCAAATACGATGATCCTAATGGAATCGTTCAATAACATAAGGCAGTGTATCACTTAGCAATAACGATATATTATGTAATATCAATTAAAAACAAAAAATAATAATCAAAAACCCACAACCGAATAAATCATAACTCACTCTTATTCTAACACAGTGCAATCAATAGAGAGAGGATTTCAATCAAGTCCAGATCAACTCACAGCTGATATTAGCGCCATCTCGTGAGTACTACGCTATCTTCTACAGGCGATCAATTCATCAAGTTCATCATTGAAAGTTAAACAAACCCAGTGATATCTTACTTTAAATATGAGCATATAAATGTATGAGAGAGAGAGAGAGAGAGAGAGAGAGAGAGAGAGAGATCAGTGAAAATAAAAACACCGAAGTAACTAAACATTGAATGAATCCGACGAAGGCACATATGAGAAATACGACAAATACTGCTCAGAGCCGCTAGTATAGCTAGTGTTAACGTCAGTTTCCTCTCTCGAAAGCGATGTCAGTGATGGACGAGCCCAGGAAGTGAACCCTGCACATACCAGTCTAGTAGAAAGAAAATCGTTAACTCATTCATTTAAATTCTTAAAGTCAAACTGTCTCTTCGTTCATTAAATCAACCCCTTATCATTTTACACATGATTTAGTTCAAAGCAATCTAGAATTTATTACAAGCCAACATGAATAAAAGCCAACTCCTAAATCATTCGTTAAATCCCTTCAATGCTAAACTGAATAAGAAAATAATTTACCCTATCACGGTAGTGTTGGGAGCGGGGAATGAGAAATGACATTTATTTTTAGTTCCACTCATACGTAGACATTGATTAAAATAAGTAGATATTATTTTAAATGTAATTGTTATTTAGCTTAATATTCCTAGTGAACTCTTTCTGTAAAGTAGTCTCGAAGACCGAGTTTGGCCATTACACTGCCATATAAGTTTTCGTTGTTATAATAATAGTAATAATAATATTACCCAACCACCTGCAGAGTGGCAGTAGAGGATGAGCTTCAGTCGGGGGAGGGGAAATAAGGTATGAAGAATAAGGAGGAGGAATGGTGGTTAGGAGCAGTTTACTAAAATCAATCGTGCAACAGTAACTTGATGTACACTGTCACAATTGATTGTTTAATATCGTAGCTCAGACATTGCTTAGTCGTATAAAGTGAGAAACATATTAATTTATAAAATAAGGGCAACAGTAATCATACAGGCCAAACGTTGAGCTTATAACTTCTCTAAACAGAAACTAGAAATTGCTTTAATTCTACAGTAACCTTAACAAATTCTCGGTAAACCTTCACAAGGAATGTAACATTTTGAAGTATCCCACGGTGGTGGTGGAAGAAGTAAGAATTCTGGGGTATGAGGGGAAATGGGGCATTTAGAAATACCCCACGGTGGTGGTTCTGGGAGTTGGAGGGGGTATGGGGCAGTTCATGCCGGGCCTGCAGGGGCAGCAGGGACTCCAGTCAGTGGGGAAGTACCTGTCGGGCAGGAAGCCGTTGAGACACACGGCTATGATGACGAGGACGAGGTAGACGATTAGACACACCCACCACAATATGTCCTCCCACCACAGTCTGTTGATGTTCCTCAGCAGCGAGACACCCATCAGAACACCTGTCAATCAAAAAAGAGTTGTGTCAGACACCTGTCAATCAAACAAGAGTTGTGTCAGACACCCGTCAATCAAAAAAGAGTTGTGTCAGACACCTGTCAATCAAACATGACTTGTGTCAAACAACTGCCAATCAATCAAGAGATGAATCAAACGCCTGTCAATCAAACAAGAGTTGAGTCAAACACTTGTCAATCCAGTAAGAGTCTGGTCAAACAAAAGGATTATCAAAAATGAGTTGTGTCAAGCACCTATCAATCAAAAAATAATGGCAGAGGCAAAGACCTGTCAATCAATGCGAGTCAAGCAAAACACAAATCAATCAAATAAGAGTCACGATAAATACCTGTCAATCAAATGAGAGTCGAACTAAACACCTGTAAATCAACTGAATCGAGCTAAACAGCTGTCAATCAAAAGAGAGTCGAGCTAAAGACCTGTCAATCAAATAGGAGCGTTCTCGTTGAAATAAGAAGCAGTCACATTATCAGTCCTACTGTATAAAACTGCCCTAGTAACAAGAAATTATTAAATTATCTTGCACGCAGAGCCATGCACACTGGTCGAAGCTAAACAAGTGCAATGATTGTGATGGACAGATGATATAGACGACGTAATCGCGGAAAACAGACAGTACAGTGGGACATTTATATTAACACTAAACTAAAGAAACCTGTAAAAACATCAAATCCCTTAGAGGAAAATATTTCCACGTGACTAACCTCTAACAGTGACGTCATGTACGTCCGGTATAGCATTAACCGCCACGTTTCTCTTGTTTCATTTTATTTTCATTTTATTTTATTTTTATTTATTTCATTTTAGTTTATTTAAATTATATTTTACTTTTACATGTAAGTTTCATTTAAATTCAGGTTCGGTTCGGTCAAAATTCCAGATTTTAGGGTTCGGTTCGATTCCCGTCTCTAGTTCATACCTGCAGCCAGACCAGCGAAGTGAGCGGCATAGGCGACCCTTGCGCCCTCCGGAGCCGTGTACCTGCTGTATATAGCTACTGCTGTGTCTGCTATAGCTGTGTGATAAATACAACATAAGCAACAGCTGTGTCTGCTATAGCTGAATACAACATAAACAACAGCTGTATATAGCTAAATCTTATTTAGTTACTTTGTAGTTATTTATTTGCTATGAGTCAAGTGAGGAGACAGTTCTAAGCATAACGTTCGAAATAAGAAAAATAAATAAAACATAGTCATTTTTTACTACTCATATTACACAACGGCTACAAATTCAACGACAAGTTAAGGATATCTCATATATATATACATAATTATAATCGGTTAAAAAAATAGTTAAAAAATACAATAGTTAAAAAGAAAAGTACCGAACAGCTGAGAGAAGATAGAGAGCGGAGAAAGAAAGAGGGAAGAGAGAGAGAGATGATAGATGCACAGTGAGAGATATGGAGGTCTCTGTATCAATCTTTTTCTCTCTCTCTCTCTATCTCTCTCTCACCCTCTCTATACATGTATAGACAGGGTGAGAGAGAGAGATAGAGAGAGAAAAAGATTGATACAGAGATATAGAGACGGAGAGAGAGAGAGAGGGAAAGAGATGAGAAAGAGAGGGAGAGAGGGAAAGATATGAGAGAGAGATAGAGAGGGATAGAGAGAGGGATAGAGAGAGAGAAAGAGAGAGTGTAAGAGAGACAGAGATGGAGACAGCGAGAGAGAGGGAGTGCATCAGCTACCATAAGTACTCCAGAAGATGAGCTTGACAGGACCACTGAGTAAGAACTTTGTTACACCCCCCATCCAGTCATGAGTCATCTCCTTCCAGTTCTACTCACCCACAACAATCAATCAATCAATCAATCAAAACAACTTTGGTACACCCCCATCCAGTTTTGAGTCATCTCCTTCCAGTTCTACTCACCCACAACAATCAATCAATCAATCAAACAATTAATCAATCAATCAATCAATCAATCAAACAATAAGAACTTTGTTATACCCCCTATCCAGTCATGAGTAATCTTCCAGTTCTACTTACCCGCAATAATCAATCAATCAATCAATCAATCAATAAGAATTTAACAATACCCTATCCAGTCATGAGTCATATCCTTTCAGTTCTACAATAGAAGCAGCTCAGTGATGGTCTAATGGCATCATGCCTGCCGGAAAAGCAGAACTAAGATTTCCATAGTGCCACAGAAAAGGTTTGCAAACCGAAATTGATACAAAACACGACATAGAAACTATGAGAGAAGAATAACTGTGAAAGCTCTATATACTGTCATGTAGTTTATCGCGACATTCAGAGAGGTTCATTTGTAATATAGATGATCCCTCGTAAATATTTTGCAACAAACATCTGAACCACTGATATGTGAAAGCCAAGACGATAATTTCTACTTTTCTTTCACATAAGGATCGCTAAAATTATTTCGTACACAAATTTTGTTTAAATTATATACTAAGTGCATTTAATTAGTAAAACTTTTAAACAAATATTTACTAATTCAACTTCATTTTCTCTTGAATCCCAGGTTAGCTAGGATGGGGATATGAATAGATCCTAATTTCCAATTCAGGTGACATAAGGATAATGTGCACTTACTTAATGTAAGTACACATTATCCTTTTCTGCGGTATGTCTGATTTCAAATAGTAAACGAATAAATTTAAAATTAAACAAACAATTAAATAAATATAGAGTTAATCATGACCAGGATAATGGTAGCAAAGTGAGCCCCTATGAGAGCGTAGCAGCCCCCGCTGGCTCCCACGAGAAATATCTTAGGATCAAACACCGATGTGCACAGCGAACCTAGGAAAATCAATCAATCAGTCGATCAGTCAGTCGATCAATCAATCAATCAATCAATCAATCAACCAGTCAGTCAGTCAGTCAATCAATCAATTAGTCAGTCAGTCAACCAGTCAATCAATCAGTCAGTCAGTCAATCAATCAATCAATCAATCTATCAGTCAGTCAATCAGCCAGTCAATCATTCAACCAGTCAGTCAATCAATCAATCTATCAATCAATCAATCAGTCAGTCAATCAATCAATCAATCAATCAGTCAGTCAATCAATCAATCAATCAATCAATCAGTCAATAAATCAATAGTACATTCCTAGCCCCTACCAGCAATGACTCCTAGCAGATAGACGAGGCCCACTCTCCAGAACTTGTGCACCATCTCGAGTGGTATCCCCAGCAGCAGCTGGAAGATGAGGTTAGACACGATGTGCTTTATACTGAAACAGTCAACAAATCGTCAGTTACATCAACATATGACAACCGTAGAACATCCAAAAACACCTTTAACTTTATCTAAATATTAAACTACTGAACATTTGTGAGCCAAAAACACCTTTAACTTTATCTAAATATTAAACTACTGAACATTTGTGAGCCAAAAACACCTTTAACTTTATCTAAATATTAAACTACTGAACATTTGTGAGCCAAAAACACCTTTAACTTTATCTAAATATTAAACTACTGAACATTTGTGAGCCAAAAACACCTTTAACTTTATCTAAATATTAAACTACTGAACATTTGTGAGCCAAAAACACCTTTAACTTTATCTAAATATTAAACTACTGAACATTTGTGAGCCAAAAACACCTTTAACTTTATCTAAATATTAAACTACTGAACATTTGTGAGCCAAAAACACCTTTAACTTTATCTAAATATTAAACTACTGAACATTTGTGAGCCAAAAACACCTTTAACTTTATCTAAATATTAAACTACTGAACATTTGTGAGCCAAAAACACCTTTAACTTTATCTAAATTTTAAACCACTGAACATCTGTGAGCCACAAATACTTGTAACTTTATCTAAATATTAAACAACACTTTCAACATATACCAGATGTATATAAAATACGTATATAATTTCTAATTAAGTTTATGGTTTTGCACTAGAAATTTAATAGTTTAAATTTCAGTCGCGATAAAAATTTCATTCCAGTTTAAGTTTCAAAGTATTTCAAGTTATTTAGATGTTTTAGATTTCCCTCCAACTGAACAAATAGTAGTTTGACCTACCCATCATGTATGACCGTGTAAGAGGAAGACCAACACTATGTAGGACCATGTAAAAAAGGAAGACTTTTACCTACTCATCAGGTATGAAGATGCAGGTGAGAAGGATCTAGACCTATCCGTCATGAATGAACATGTAAGCGAGAAAGACCAAGACGTACCCGTCATGTATGAACATGTAAGAGAGGAAGACCTAGACCTACCCGTCATGTATGAACATGTAGAGGAGGAAGACCTAGACTTACCCATCACGTAGGGCTACGTAAGAGAGGAAGACCTAGACTACCCGTCATGTATGAACATGTAAGAGAGGAAGACCTAGACCTACCCATCATGTATGACCACATAAGAGAGGAAGACCTAGACTTACCCGTCATGTATGAACATGTAGGTGAGGAAGCGCCATGCCTCGTACCGCCTGTGAGGGTCATAAGTGAGGGGGCTGGCTAGGGGAGCCCCAGAGATAAGTGTGGTGGGTATACCATAGCCCTTCAGGTACACGGCATAGCCTATGAATACTGCCAACTGCTCAGTACATAAACATAGAAAAGATATCAATAAAATATTCTACCAAGCAGTCTCAGAGCTCGGTTACAGGCCATGACACTGCTATAAAATGTGTCAAGTTTATTATTATTATTATCCTACCTCTACTATATAGATCCACCCCAATAATTAGAACATTAATAGTAACAATAGTAATAATAATAATAATAATAATAATAATGAATAATAATAATAATAATAATAGTTTAACGTCCGATTCCTCGTGCAACAATGAGGTCAGAGACGTTCCTCCATCACACGAGGTCACTACAAATCGATTCAACCAAACGAAGCGAAACAAGAGATCCTACATGGTGCCAGACCAGTGATCAAAATAACATCTACAATACAGAACAAACCTACAATATTGATCAATCCTACCTCTGCAATACTGATAAAGATCATGAAAAGGGGGGGTGGGTAGCAGTTGTAGTGGTTGATGTACTCGTCCACTATCTCGGTCTCTCCGTCAGAAGCCTTCATACCCCGAGGCGCCACACTACTCACGGCTGTCCTCACCAGCATCTGAAACTTTGTCAGCTGAACCGTCGTCAACCCCTTGCCTTCCTCCGTTGTCATCTGACATTGTCAACATTCAATGAATCAGTTAGTCAATCGCTAAACCAATCAATCAAGAAATTATTCCTTGCAGCAGTATGATATAAATATAGTTAGAATTAAGTCAAATCAAACCATCAATAATAAAACAAAACATTTTATTAATAAATTTATTAATCAAATAACGTATCAGTCGCTTTTAAAAGGCCAGAAAAATTAAACATTGAATGTAGCACGAAAGACCAATGAACGTAGGATTAATATCCAGATTTACCACCTGACAGATAGTCGAGATCTTCATAAGAACTAGTAAGTCCAAAGCCAAGCCGTAACTCATAAATCCATCACTACCCCACATTGTCTAGTACGTCTCAAGAGGGTCATCATAAGTAACCCTTTAGAGATGCAAGCAGCTGTTGATTGGTTCAATTCTTCATTTTCTTATTCAAAGCTACATTAAACAGCATTAGGTCCTATACGCACCTGGGGTACTGGTTCAATTCAGATCATCAAACAAAGCATCATATATCAATGCTTCAGAGACAGTGTAGAGCACTGACAGTTCAGACATTCATAATTATATTCAGACATTCAAATGACATTCAGAGCACTGTGACAGTTCTATTAAAGAATAAAGACAGCAAAGTTAAACAGATACAAAGGAGGCAAATCTTAATTATTTGAAAAAGTGTTGTGAAATGAAAATCTTAAGCTGAGAGGCTGTTTAGAAATTAAAGAAAATTGGAAGATAATTGAGAGTGATTGAAAGGATTCACACAGATCGATTGATACAATTATGTAAACATTTTAAGACATGGGGTCAGATATCGCGAAGAACAGAGAACTATTGAAATTAATTTAAGCTATGTATAGTTTATAGATTACACATGCATCAAATACATTTCTAAGAAATAATATATATTAATTTCTGAACAAATAAAATAAAAATACATCAATACACATCTTCCACACAACTAACCAGTCTCACGAATTCCTCATAGTCGAGCACGCCATCTCCGTCGGTGTCAGCACGTCGCAGCAGACTCTTAAGCTGCTCCTGAGGCAGCTCATGCTCCTCCACCCCTCTCAGAGTCTCCCTCAATACACTCAGCGGGATACCCCCATTCTCCGCGTACTGCAAAAACAAATTAAATATTTAATTGGCATAAAGCAGAAGCTGGTAAAGGTAATTTTAACGTCAGCTCACTCGAAAACGATGTCAGTGATGGGCGAGCCCAGGATTTGAACCCCGCACCTACCGATCCGCGGTCGAGTATCTTACCGACGGCGGATCAGTTTGTATTGGATATAGATTGTTGAGTCTAGGTCCCCCTTATTATTTACAAGGTTTCCGTCAAGGCCATGGTCTCATGTATTCAAGGTTTGCTAGTGAAGCTACTGAAGCTCGCAAGGCCGAGGCCGTAGATCCATGTTTATATTGCTCAAGGCTAAGGCCGCGGGTAGACATTGAGCATTTGTATTCAAGGTTTGCTAGTGAAGCTACTGAAGCTCGCAAGGCCGAGGCCGTAGATCCATGTTTATATTGCTCAAGGCTAAGGCCGCGGGTAGACATTGAGCATTTGTGTAAATTCTTGAACGTTTGTTACAAGGCCGCAATTGGACATTGAACGTGTGTTACAAGGCCGCAATTGGACATTGAGCGTTTGTTACAAGGCCGCAATTGGACATTGAACATTTTGCTTGTTACAAGGCTAAAACTGATTTTATTGTATCTGATGAAGGTTGAGAATGAACCTTCAATAAAGAAGTATAAAAGATCATATGGGTTTAACGGCAAGAGGTTTTATATATCGAAAAGTTTAGTTACCCAAAGGACGTGGAGCCAGGAACAAATCTCGGATCAAAACAATCACTGCGGTCGGGTATCCTAAATGTCTTAAGTAGATAGACCGGCCCTAAGTCAGTCTAATTAAGTAATGTGTTTTGTAGTCTAACTATTTAACGCCAGTTTACCTCATTGACATCATGTTCACCTTGAGTTAGCGTTTAAGTTCGAGTGGCTTATCCTAAAAGGTTATGTTACTGTATCAAGTTTGTATAGTTTACCAACGCGTTAAATAAAACCTCTAGCATATTGTTCAATTGTGTAGGTCGTGATAATCTAGATAAACAAATTAATAGAATAAATCTGTGACATGAACAAACAGAGTCAAACACATATTATTTAGAGTTACCTCTCGCTAAGCCAACGAGTAGCTTTGGTTAATCGTTTTAAACAAAGTAGTACTACCAGTTAATAGTGCAATTTAACAGCAGTTGATCCTTATTAAGCCAACCTTCCAGGGGCATTCCGCCCACTTCCAAGGACCGATCCCTGCGGTTTAGTTCATTCAAAACCGACCCCAATTCAAGTTTATCTTATAAACTGGCAATTTATATCAGAAGATACAATTTGAAGTAACTAAGTAACTACAAATTCATCATCATGCATGTGTGCAGGTACAGCAAATAATTTGAAAAAGAATTCAGTAAGAAGATTGATGGTCATCCTGTTCTGCGTCTAGAAAAGCCTTAGTCTTGGACTCTAGCAATCAAAACAGAGTCAGAGACCAGCGGCTGTTTACTTCAATTACTTAATGATTGCTAGCATGTCTAATGAGTTTTCATTCTATATGATATATAAATTAAACATATTAATTCATTTTATAGGATATTTAAATTAAAAATATTAATTCATCTTATAGGATACATAAATTAAATATATTAATTCATTTTATAGGATATATATATTAAGTCTGTAAATAATTGATATAACAGTGGTCACAAAATGAAGCGAATAGCTGAACAAATTTTTGTCTTAGACATATTTAAAATGCTAACCTGGTCGAAAAATGGCTTGTATTTCTAAAATCAAACAACAGACAACGAACATACAAATGTACATGATCATATAAGACACAAATTCTACAAAATATTATAATCACATAATTTCAATTAATTAAAGAAAATTATAAATTTTTGTCTCTCGAAATGGGAGTACGAGAGCCTTAGTGTGACAATTATAATTTCTCAATATTATATACACATTTGAATTAACTCACAAGAAAATATTTGAGCTAGATACATAATAACCAGTAACTGAAAGATCTATAGCAAATATACTTCAGAAATATAAATAATAGGTGTATCAGTTTAAAATGAAATAAATTATCTATTAATTTAAACTATTCAGAGCAGTAGTATAACGATGTCGTAATGAGAAGATCCAGCTGAGACTTAAACAAACAGCTGGCCTCCGCCCAATTAGGAAAGTGTGCTACCAACTACTATTTAATGTGAACAATGTGTGTCAACTTTTAGAATAGAAAATGTGTACCGGAGAGAAAGAATATAAGTGTCATACCCTATCCAGGTTTTCCTTCATTGCCATTGGTTCCTGTTCACGCTGTTGCTGGGCTCTCCGGCCCCCCTTAGAGGTAGCCATGCTCTCTGCTTAGGCTCCTACCAAGTCAGTTATAAGACTATCACGGTAATATGATAGTATGATTTAGTATATTACCACACTTGTTAATAAATAAGCACAATTTTCTAATTGAAGTTCAATTTCATCGTTAGAAAATTATATATATATATATATATATATATATATATATATTATTATATATAATATATATATATATATATATATATAGATATATATATGTATATATATATATATATATATATATATATATATATATATATATATATATATATATATAATATATATATATATAACTCAGGCGTCATATTCAAAATTATTTAAACCACATTAAGACACTTGCATTATGGAATTATTACCGAAATTTCTAAAAGAGACTTGCAAATAATTATAGATATTATAAATAATAAATAGAATGAACTGTATCACGACTTGTGATATAGAGATTTTGCCAAGTTCACAACAGAACTTCCCATTTATAAACTTTCAACCAAGCATACGAGTCACAAATCTATAAGTTAGAAAAAACTGGCCCTAATTTGCGGAAATTACAGCAAAATATAATCTCTCTCTCTCTCTCTTAGTGCACTGCCTACTGGCAAGTCCATTATATATAACGCCTCCACTATTCTCTTTCTTCCGCTTTCCTCTTCATTTCCACATATGAGTGGATCTTTAAATCATTTAACATACCTAATTTCGGCCTGCCCTGCTTTTTTTCTTCCATTCTACCTAATATAACCTATTATTTGTTATTAATCTAATACCAGGCAATTATTTAACTGCAACATACGTCGTCATCTAATCTTAATTACATAGATCGCTAATCAATGCAATCAATGAGTCAGCTCGTCAGCTTCCATTTCTGATATCATCAGATAGGCAGCAGAAAAGTAAACAAGACAGTTAAATGAATGCATTAAATGTTTACAAAGTAATTAAGCCCAGCTTAGCTACATCTAGTGATCCCAATTTTAAATTTAGTATTCAAGTCATGACGACTTGCATAATAAAATTAAAACTGAGATCACTAGTTATATCCAAGCTGGGCGTAAATTAATTTGTCAAATATAATCACCACCTTCCCTAGAATCCCAGTTTTAGCTAGGGTCGGGATACGAATAGTCTGAATAGACCTTCTACACTTCATTATTGGATACTTTACCATTCATTATAAAGTTTTGTAGAAATTTCTTGAGCATTGGCGTTTATCAACCCTAAGGACAAATGTGACAAATACGGACAAATTAAAATATACAGCAAACAAATAGAGAGAGAGAGAAAATGAGAGAGATACTAGTTCTTGCTCTTTAATATGATTCCTTTGCCAGTAAATGAAATTTCCATGATTTGTTGATCATACTATAAAAGGGGTGCAGCGGGTGCCGTAATACCAAAGGCCCTGCTACTATTTTAACGACGCACTAGCTTTTTAAAGTTTCAGTGTCTTACTGAATGGATGGACGTTTGTGGTTGGATACAATTTCTAGCCATCATATGTTTTTACAGGTCTCCATATTTATCAGGTTGACTACTCTTTGGACTTGAAGTCCATAATGCAGTGGTTCCCAACCGTGGGTCGCGACTCCTCGATCGCCGGACCAATTAAGTCAGAGGAGTCGCTATCAGATGGGTGCAATATACATTAATTAGTACAATAAAAAGACACGCCACTGGCTGGAGAAGTCTGTGGCGAAGTCGGTAAGATACTCGACCGCGGATCATTATGTGCGGGTTCAAGTCCTGGGCTCGCCCGTCACTGACATCGTCTTCGAGTAATGCGTACATGCGTACATGCATACATACATACATACATACATGCATGCATGCATACATACATACAGTACGTAACATGCAAGCATACATGTAAATATCATCTGTACAATGCTAAATATATAAATATTTACTGTCAGCTATCCATTCAGATATTTGTGGTCGGTGATGATGATGACGATGATGATGGGGATGATGATGATGATGATGATGATGCTAATGACAAACGCTTAGGTGATCAATATGTACAGTTTGGTGGGCTCATTTGCTGCATCTGCAAAATATTCGTTTTGAAAATTTATATACATAGACATTTAGTTGCAAACAATTGATTTTCTTTTCATTATTGTTAATATAGGCCTACCATTTCAACATCCTGTTCACTCTACTTGTACAGGGTGGTAGTAATGATAAAGGAAATTAATCCAATGTTTTTTTGTTATTATACTATTATAGATGTTGTTTGTGTTAGGCCCATAATTATGTATGTATGCTATGAGACAGATAGTGGTCAAGTGTGCAGAATACATGAATCTGATTGGTCAGTGTAGAAATGCCCAAGAGTCACCAGAGAAAGTGCCTAAGAGTCGCCAGGTATACAAAGCTGGAAGATTGATGAAGTGAGAACATTCAACTTATTATTTATTAATTTATTAAATTAATTGAATAAAAATAAATAAGTAGCGGCATCCAGACTGCCAAGTTCACATGGGGTAGACTAAGGAACGAATTAAACCGGAGTTTAAGCCGAGTTATTGATATTATTTATGGGACTGTTTAGATATTCAGATGAACTCTATTTCGTAGTGTTAATATAGACCAATGTAGACATACACAGAAATTTATGTGTTTCTTTTCAAGTCAGATAAGGATGAATTAATCACAGAAATGCTTAGGTCACCCTACCACTGTAAACGTATATGTTACTGCAGATCGGATTCCTACACTCCTCTGGGATATACTACTTCATGTGTAACATCGCAGGCAAAGATATTCAATTACATAATCGAATCGGAATTTCTTATATGAATTCCGCAAGTTAAAAATTTAAATACTTTAGCTCAGACACAGACAGAGAAATTAAAATTACAGGGTGAGATTAATATTAACTATAGCCTGAGATATTCAAAACTTTTTGCAGGTGTAATCTTTTTTTACTCACCCTGTAAATGATTTCAAGCACTTACTCACTATCACTACTCAAACTAAGTTTACTATAGGCGCAACTATTACCCTCACTGTGTCGGCTATTATTGAGTTCTTGTCAGTTATAATGTATTTGTAAACCTATTTTGTAGAAGAATTTGCTACATATTTCAAACTTACTGATCACATTCGACGCAAAGCATATTCTACAACAATATGGCTACCGCTGAAGGTATGACAAAAGAAGTTAAATCTCTAATAGAATGTCCTCTGTGCCTGTTCACATTCCAACAACCTAAGTGTCTTCCGTGTGTCCACACGTTCTGTCAGGATTGTCTACAGAGTTATGTGGATGAGGATGGTACTGGAGATGATCTTCCATGTCCTGAATGTCGTCAAATGTTCCGTGTTCCACCTCAAGGTGTGAGTGGTCTACCTAACAACTTCTTCATGATGAGAATGATAGATATGCAGAGAAAATACGAAGCAGAGTTGGAGGAGAGGAAGGTGGACGACACTAGTAAGGATATTTTGACTGCAGGTACCGATGAGGGACCAGCAGCTTTAACATCAATGGAAGATGGATTGAAAGCCTGGACTTGTGAAGCACACAGCAGTGAACCGTTGAGAGCCTACTGCTTGACGTGTAATGTGTGGATCTGTATGTCTTGCATGCTTGGTGACCACAATGGGCATACATATGAGAAGATCGAGGTTGCTGCTCAGAGAATTTTCTCAGAATTTAGTGTCTATGAAATGAAGTTAAGTGAAGCGGTAACACATGGCCAGAGCTCAGTAAAAGATATAAAGGCTGCAGAAGAGCAGGTTATAAAGGAGTCGTCTGTGAATGAGCAGAAGATTAGAGAAAGATGTGATGAGATAAGAAAGGTACTGGCTGGTTTAGAAGAAGAACTGTTGAGTGAAGTTATAGCGTTTAGAGACACGAGGATAAAGAAGATCAGAAGCAAACTTGATCAGGTGGAATTTCAGAATGCTCAGTTAGAAAGTTTAATTAGATATCTTAGAGCATTGAGAGACAAAGGATCTGATTTTGATATAGCAAGCAGTGAGAAAGATTTATCATCAAGAGCTGATCAGCTGCTGAAATTAAGCAAAGAAACCCAAGCCGAAGAACTGAAGATGATACATATGGACTTTCTTACTTCCCGTGAATCTCTGAAGCAGACCATGAGTAGAAGCTTCATGGGAGAGCTTGTAACTGGAGGTATAAAACTAGAATTTTCCATTTATTTTAAGCTCGGGGATTCATACATAGGCCTATACGTGTAATGAAAATGATATATGGAGACAGTAATTAGTCCTAAACATTATTCTTAGATGATTGTGAAAAGGTTAGATTTTATCTCGATCGTCGGTAGGGCTGTTGTTTCAGAATCATGCATGATGATGTCAAAATTAACATTATTTTGTCTCTCAGCTGCAAAGCAAATATCGAATGTTAGAAGCTTGTCCGCAGTATTTAGCGGTATGATACTCCTTTTGATTAACATTTTACATTCCAATGTTCCAATTTTGAGAACATATGGTACTTAATATAAGCCTATATTACTCAACTATCGTAGCAGGCTCACACATAACTATTTAATCATTATTATGAGAGAAGTGTAACAAAATTACATTGAAACAGACAAATAGGCAGTCCTAGGGGTATTCTGTTTACTTGTACTTTTTGTAATAAATTCTTCATAGATATATCTGAAGGATAAATATGTTCCAATACTTGCAACCTGCTATCGCAGTCATTATTTAAATATTTATATGTAATTTGCTCGCAGTTGAGTTTTAGGCTATATGTAGGTGTAAATAAATACATCTTTTTCAAATCTTAATATTCTCATTACAAATTTTTAAAGCCAATTAAAAGTATATATATATATATATATATATATATATATATATATATATATATATGTATATATGTATATATGTATTATATATAAATTATATAAATTATTATATAGTATTTTTATGATATTCAGCGTATTTAAAAATATTACTTTATTTTCATCTCGAATTCTATGTTATTTAGCGTATAAACGGCATACTATTATCAAAGAATTACACTAGTATTTTAAAAGGAAATAATTGGGTAAACATACTGTTTATGTACATGCATAGAAATCATTTAGATATGCTAAAACACTAAAGGAATCTTAGTATAGCTGTTTGTGCTAGAGATTGGCTAATGTTTTAATTACAGAGAAGCGGCTTGTAACAGTTGGATTCAACACTGGATATTCAATTGAACAGAGAATCAGTCATATAAGTCTAGACAAAACAGACGTTATTAAAGTCATCAACTCTACACCAGCCTGTGTATGGGTAGAGTCAGCAGCCTGTGTGGTCAGTAACGACCTGTATGCTGTGGGTATAGGAAATGCTCTTAATGAACTGTGGAAGTGGTCAGCTAGTAGAGACAAGTGGACGAGGTGTGCGGACCTGCCGTCAGGTAGACGTAGACACTGCGTCACTGCTGTAGAGAACAATATCTACGTGCTCGGAGGCTGGGTTGATGCTGATAATAGAACACTTGATAGTATTCTTTCTTATGATATCAACTCTAACACGTGGACTGGAGTTGGTAGACTTCCTCACGCTGTTATGAGCGCTGCCTGTGTAACCTACAAGCACTGTTTGTATGTGTTTGGTGGATTAGAAAATTATTACAAGTCTGTCAGTCACGTTCAGATCTATGACACAACGACAGGTGGAGTCTCACTCGGTTCTAATCCAATGCCTCAAGCACATCGTCTAATGAGAGCTGTGCTTTGGACGTCCAAGGCCTTACTTGTGGATCGTTTAACTTGCTACGTGTGTGACTTGGAGGCAAACACGTGGCTAGAGAGATCGAGATTTAAGACAAATGTTGATCACTTTGGTTTAACTCTGGATGACAATACACTCTACATCTCAGGAGGTGGTACTTTGAGAAATGATAATGTGTGGACAAGAAGAGATGATGTGATGAGTTTATCAGTGGATGATTTTATATCAGATAACAAAGAAGCTGAGTGGAGACATCACGCCACTCTACCTACTCCGGCTCTTATAGATGCAATCGGTGACAAGCCTCTTATTGTCGTAATAGCCAACTGAACCTTTGAAAGAAATGTTTAATTCTTTAAATTTTTTTGTATAAACTACACTTATAATTACTCTTTTATTCATACTACAATTACAACTAGAAAAAAAGGCAATAATTTTGTTCAAGTCGTTATTTTCGGCTGTATAAGTTTTCTTCAATCAATTTATCTCAAATAAGTTGTACCCATCAGCCATTGCCGTTGTGCCCTTGTCAACCATTGCATGTTTCAGCAATTTGTTGCAATGAAAACGGGCACAATTCACTTTACATACTCGTACTCAAATTCATGCACACAAATAATCAACCTGTGTTGGATAGCTCAACTAACAATATTGAAATGAAAACCTTTTTTTCAAAATTTTGTACAACGCAAGATTAACATTTTCATATGCAATAGGGCCTAACCGTGATTGTATTGATGGAATTTACTGGTATTATTTGTGTTAAATTTAATTCTTTGAGTTTTATTAATCCGTACAATTAAGTTAGTAACTGTATCTTCTAGATGTAACGCAATGATTAATTTAAGGGCATCATGGATTTTACATTAGTCGTTGGTCTCAAATTAATCATGAAATGGTGATATAGCATGAGATAATGTTCAATTGCCCATGAATGAATTTCAACACGTCACATGGAAATTTAGGCTATGTGTCGTTGAGCTTGTAAGTAGTCTCGACACTCGATCAGCATATAACAATCTAAAATTTAAATAAACACAATTATTCTAAACTCAAATACTTGCCTATTATTTGCATTCTTAGTTTAACAGTTCGTTATCGACATCAGTCGCTGTCAACATCAGCTGTTGTCAACATGAGCTGCTGTCAACATTAACTGCTGTCAATATCATCTGCTGTCAATATCAGCTGCTGTCAGCATCAGCTGCTGTCAACATCAGCGGCTGTCAACATCAGCTGCTGTCAGCATCAGCAGCTGTCAACATCAGCTGCTGTCAACATCAGCTGCTGTCAACATCAGCTGCTGTTAACATCAACTGATGTCAATATCAGCTGCTATCAACATGAGCTGCTGCCAAAACATCAGCTGCTGTCAACATCAGCTGCTGTCAACATGAGCTGCTGCCAACATCAGTTGCTGTCAACATCAGCTGCTGTTAACATCAACTGATGTCAATATCAGCTGCTGTCAACATGAGCTGCAGCCAACTTCAGCTGCTGTCAACATCAGCTGCTGTCAGCATCAGCTGCTGTCAATATCAGTTGCTGTCAGCATCAGTTGTTGTCAGCATCAGCTGTTGGCCCGCTATTGAAGAGTTCTCAACGAAATACTACACAGCGTTAATTCATCATTCAGAATCTTCCAATGTTGAAATTCTAAGTACTAATATTAAATCTTACTCACTTGAATATTTAGGCTACTCGAAACGGCTTCTAACATACCATAAACATTGTTGAAGCTAAGTTGGTGTGGGGTATCTTACAGCAATTGATATCGCTAGATATGATGCGAATGTGTGATTCGATTTATGACCTTCTTCACACAAGAGTGCTACATTGCATCTCGGTCACTCAACTGTTGGAATAGTCATGATGTATGGATTATGATTTGAGGGATATTCTAACCCCTGGTGTTTAGTTCATCTCAGTTGTTTTAAATTTCCAGATAGTATCTAATGCTCTTTGCTTTGAGCTATTATATTATTAAAGTATTAAAACAGTTGTAATGTTCAGATATTTAGTCAATTTACCTTATTGGGCCATTTTGTTACTGCACGTTATAATTTTTTACATTACGTTTGTTGTAAAGTTGAGATATTATTTCACGTGCAGCACAATGCACTTTGAAGCCATTTTTATTTCTCTTAAATTGACTAAATAAGGTTCCGTCATAAGCTCAATGTAGAGGTATTGTATACGGCTCGATCGTTATTAGGATTGATAAACACCTTTATGATATACAGCTTTCCCTACCCACGCTAGATTTATTACAGTGTGATGGTTTATATTTATGAAAGTCTACAGAGATGCCTAAACTCAATAAATAAGAATCGCACGGTGCGCTTCAAAACAATTTGACGATTTCTTAAGGATAGTTTCTAGTAGAGTTCTAAATTTTACTTTCATAGTAAAATTTGGTAGAGTTCTAAATTTTACTTTCATAGTAAAATTTAGAACTCTAATAGTTAAAATTTAACATAAAAGTCTTTCATAGTTAAAATTTTAACATAAAAGTGTTTGAAATTTGGTATATAGACTTAGTTGCAAATGATAGAATTCCTAGTTATCACACGAATTTTAGAAAAAAAATAAAAGCCTGCTGTTATGTCTACTCCAGCAAGTTGATTTCTCAAACCCAACGCAAAAATGTGGCAGATTTATTAACCTGCAGGTATAAAATTTATTAAATCTGATCCAAATCCTGTAAGAGAATATACATCTAATCTGATTTTAAAAATTAAATTTATACTTAACAATTAATTGCCAGTCCGCTGCAACCCCAACTTCAACACCTCACTACATTCAATCTGGTCTCGCCCGTCACTGACATCGCTTTCGAGTGAGGAAACTGAAGTTAATCTTAGCTTTGCCAGCTTTTTTACCAATAAACCAAATCAATCCATGAGCAGCTCCACAGCTTTACACCTGTCACCATCGACGAGATAACGCAACAAGTCTTGGATTCACTCTCTAAATATTGAGATCTCGATCTTATCCCCACTTATCTCTTGAGGAAGTGCATCCATTTCCTGCACCCACAATTTCTCAGATTGTCAACCTATCCTTGTCCGCTGGCACATTTCCTCAGTCATTATAAAATGTCATTGTCTCTTCACTCCTGAAAAAGGCCTCACTGGTTAAAGAATCACTTTCCAACTACAGACCAATATCCGATCTATCATACCTTACCAATGAGAGATTAGTCTTTCGTAGACTCTCCACCCATCGTGTCCAGTGACCTATTCAATGAACACGAATCGGCATACACCAAAATCCGCTGTACTGAAACCTTTCTTCTATCAAACGGGAACACCATTACCATACCAAATTGACTCAGCTTGTCACCGGACTCTGTACGCTTGATTTCTCTGCGGCCTTCGACAACATAGATTACTAAATCCACCTACACGGTCTTTCCTCTTGGTTTGGTATCCACGGTAATACTCTTGCATGGTTTACCTCATATCTTATCGATCATACTCTCAACGTAGAAATGTACACCTCCACACCTTTCAACCTCAAGTACGGTGTGCCTCATGGGCTCTGTTATTGGTCCAATCCTCTACAACCTCTGCACTGCACCTTTAAGCTCCTTGACTTCCTCTCATTCACTCGACCACCAACTATTCGCAGTCGACACTCAGCTATACACGTGCTTCACCCCCACGACTATCCTGATGCAATGGCACGCCTACAGCAATCCTTCTAGTCGATATCTTCATGGATGTCTGCTAATTTCTTAGCACTCAATCATATCGAAAACTGTTTGTGCTATTTGGGACAATTCAATAACTATAAAAACTGAATAGATATTTACTCAGATATTTGTTAATAAGGTCCATGAGTATCCCGACCCTGGTTACATAATGAGCTTTGGCTAAAGGGAAATAATGATGACGATGATGAACGCGAACTCTTAGTTATTCAATATGTTAAGTTTGGTCGACTCATTTGCTACATTTGCATATAGTCGGCTTTGGAAATTAAAATTGTAGCATATAATTAGTTTTCGTTTCATTTTTGTTAGCATTCCTTTACGAGATCCTGTTCACACTACTTGTACAGGGTGATAGCATTGATGAAGTGAAATAATTCTTAAGTGTTTACTTATTACTATTATTAATGTTACTAGTGTTAGACCAGAAGTATGTATATATTGTAGGCCCTATTCTATGAGCTATGCAGATAGTGGTCAAGTGTGCAGAATATTTGAACCTGATTGGTCATTGAAAAAGTGACCAAGACTCTCCTGGGATAGAATACTGCAGAGTAATGAAGCGAGAACAGTCAAGTAGTGGCAGTCAGACTTTTAAGTCCGCACGGGTAGGCCAAGGGACAAAATAAACTGGACTTTCAGACGGAGTATGGATATATTAGGGACTGTGTGTTTAGAAGTTACATTGCGTCTTATTTCATAGTGTAAGCGTAGGACTATATGCGGCTAATTGCTAGATCACAGGCAGCATCAGCTATCCGATATCTTTACATTATTATGGTACTCAACATCCTGCTTAGTCCGAGTCCAATTATTTGACAGAATTGACAAACATCTACATGAATAAACATATAATCATAATTTTTTACAGTTCTTGATGTTATAGCATAAACGACATTTCTAGTAGGGCATATACATGTGCAGCTGTTGTGGATTTTTTCACTTCTAGCTGACAATTATATTTTAGCTTATCTCTAAAATAATAATAGGCCTACACATCTAATATTTTAATTGAAAATCCCTTTTGGATTTTGTTAGATTTAGCTTTACTTTTTCAAACTACAGTGGTTTCGCTATGCCCTCTTCGGCTTTTTCTATTAGGCCCGGTGGTGGAATTGTGCGGGAACGCATGGGAACGCCGTTCCGCAATCTTTTTTTCAGTTTGGAACGGCGTTCCTGTCAGAAATCGTATAACTTAGTAGGAAAGGCGTCCCCCTGTGTTCTCCTTCCTTTTAAGGATTGGATTGAACGGCAATTCACTCAGCTGTAGGCATATTATATTAATGTACGGGAGTCTTCATATATATTAATATAAAGATAATAATTTATAAGTCTTTATGGGTTTACCTGAGAGGATAGCTGCGCGATTATGACAATGACCTTTAATAGAAATAGATTCAAATAAATAACTACAGTTTTATCATAAGGCACAAGAAATAATAACATTTTAGTAATCAATGCATTTATCGTTCCCACAAGATCCATCTATTAATAATAATAATAATAATAATAATAATAATAATAATAATAATAATAATAAAGGTTTAACGTCCTACAAAGAGAGCCTAAAGGGACTGGGTGGAAAGCTAGTTATCAAGGATAAGAGAACTGTTGGGAGCACCACCCAAACAATTAACATAACATACCGGCACACTGGGTCAGGAAGCACAGATGCTTGTTTTAAGACCAATTGTTTTATGTCACATGCGTTCCTAAGCCTTTCATTTTTGCAATTCCATCACTATTTAGGCCTCTTGTGATATTTTATTTATATAACTACATGCATACATTACTTTAATCTAGCATTAGTTCCTTGCATTCTGAAGAGAACATAGGGCGGCAACATTTCTCCATTCCCTCTGTCTTCAACAACCCTCACAGCGTCTTACCAATAAATGTTCAGAGTTTTCAAATCTTTGTTGATCTGTCTGAACCAAGTAGCCTACTTCAATGTACTTGGTTGGTATTTTAATCTATAGGGCTACTGAAAAAATGTGGACGGACAAATTTTTAAGGTGCTTCATAATATTACTTAATTTCTTTTAGGGTCTACTCTAAATTTTAGTAAAAATTTAATATCAGAACCAAATATATCATTCCTACTTAAGCCTACTGTTTTCTTTAATTCCCAAGAAGAGGAATTTTTGGAACGTTCGACTTACTGCATGATAGCGAACTAATTTCCTACGAACACGTTAATGGTGAAATTTTAGGCCTACTTGTAAAACAAAATGGAAAGCTATTCTGTATTTGAGTAATATAAGTACAAGACATTGACGAAATGTTTTTGTTCTATATCAAAATCTCCCAAGTAAAATTCTATCTTTTCCAATCCGAAGAAAACTAACTTCTGCTAATATGACAGCCTCCTATGTATTGCATTTAGTTCAGTTTCCGCGCGAGCGAAAATTGCAGTATTTAAAATACATGATTGGAGTCTTATAATATGCGATGGTTTATTAATTCATGCAATTATAGTTTGCCTTGAAATTGAGCTAATAGCGGCAAATAAGATGTGATGTTAGCAGGAGTTAGTTTTCTTCTTTTTGGAAGAGGATTGAATTTTACTTGAGAGATTTTGATATATAGCAAAAAAATTTATTAATTTATTTAATTGCTATTATTAATTTACTGCCTGAAGTGTAATGTGTGCATCTGCATGTCTTGTGTGCTAGGTGACCACAATGAGCATAAATATGAGAAGATCGAGGTGGCTGCTCAGAGAATTTCCTCAAAATTTAGTGATAATTTAACGAAGTTAAGTGAAGGGATGACACATGGCCACAACTCAGTAAAAGACTTAAATGCTGCAGAAGAACAGGTCATTAAAGAGTCGTCTGTGAATGATCGGAAGATTAGAGAGAGATGTGATGAGATAAGAAAGGTACTGGCAGGCTTAGAAGAGGAATTGTTGAACGAAGTTAAATTGTTTAGAGACATGAGTATAAAGTAGATCAAGAGTAAACTTGATCAGGTGGAGTTTCAGAATGCGCTGTTAGAAAGTTTTATTAGATATATACGAGAATTGAGAGACAAAGGATCCGATTGTGACATGGCTTGTAGTGGGATAGAACTATCCGCAAGAGCTGATCAGCTGCTGAAGTTAAGTAAAGAAACCCAGGCAGAAGAACTGAAGATGAATCATATGGACTTTCTTTCTTCCCGTGAAGCTCTGACGGAGACTTTCAGTAGAAGAGTGATTGGAGAACTTGTAACTGGAGGTAGGAAACTAAACTTTTTCATTTACTTGAAGCTCTGGAATTAAAAAAAAAATATTTGTAATGAAAATAACATAAGGATATATTAATTATACATTACGTTAAGATGATTGTAAAAAGGTTAGTTTTTGTTTGGGACATCGATAGGGCTTTTGCTTCGGAATCATGCATGACGATATCAAAATTAACATTATTTGTCTCTCAGCTGCAAAGCAAATATCATAATCTTAGAGGCTTGTTCGTTTCTCTGCCTTAGCTGCAGCACGTGCACCGAAGTAATTAGTGGTAAGAGATTATAGTTATTCTTAACATTTTACATTCCAACGTTCCCATTTTGAGAACATATGGAACGTAATAAAAGCCTATATTACTCAACTATCGTAACAAGCTCACACATAACTATTTAATTATTATTATGGGTTGAGAGAAGTGTGACAAAATTACCTTAAAACAGACAAATAGGCAGGCTTAGAGTCATTCTGTTTACACGTACTTTCTATAATAAATGCTTCATAGATAAATATCAATGATAAATGTTCCTCTACAGTAACCTGCTATTGCAGTCATTACTTATAAACTTAGAAGTTTGGCTATGTCTGTAGCTCGTACTTGAGTTACAGATGTTATATAAATACACTTTTTCAAAATTTTATTATTCTCCTTACACATCTTAACAGCAAAATTAAACGAATAAGTCATATGAAGTCTATAAAAATCTGGAACGTAAATATATATCTTATCTTATCGACGGCGCTCATGATCACGAATATATACACGAATATGTGTGTGTATATTTTTTATTTTTATCTATTTACTGCTTTATTTCAGGTATAGTAAACCATACACGAATCTGACAGATACATGTACAACAATGCAACAAGAACCAGAAAAGAAAATAGGCTGTGCGTAAATTAAGCTCTAAGACAATTACTAATAGAAATTGACTTATAAAGCTATAACAAGCTCAGAACATCAAAACACTTACCTAGCAAATTTGTATTGTCCAGCAAGCATGTTCTAAACTTTCATCTGTAATTAGAAAGTAGAGTATCAAAACTAGGTAAACCGGTTTCTAGCAGCGCGATAGTTAAGCTGCTGTAGCGATTTTTTCCAAAAAATAGTTTAATACATTTATTATAACAAGATCGAAACTGCTCTATTGAACCTATTTTAAACGACGACCATAGTGCAACATCATAGAAGCACATACAATAGGCTTTGAACAGGACCCTATAAACATTAAGAGAACAACAAGAAAATTTACTCTTTAATACATTTGTACGCATGAACATAACACGTATTTCACGCTGTATATCGTGATTATCACGACCAACATTGGTTATAATATGACCTAAATATTTAAACTGCAACACGTATTAAATAAAAGAATTGTCCAACTTAAATCTTGGAAATTCCTCTAGTACACTCCAATTTCGATCCTTTGGAGCAAATATCATGGCGACAGTTTTATGAATATTAAAAGACAAGTTAAATATCCTATATATAAATATATATATATATATATATATATATATATATATATATATATATATATATATATATATATAAAGGAAACACGCGCATTATAGTGAAATGATCAGTCATGTGGATATCTATCATTTTTAATATTACATGTTTAAACCGTTAGGCAATTTAGTTCATTTTCTGTATAACCAATCCAGTGAATGTCTGAGATTTATCTCTCAGATCACTTTCTATCAGTTGGTCTCTCTCGTAATCTTCCGACAAATACTCTTAATATTTGGCAAGGACAATCTTTTCAGAGGATAGGCTTACTTTATTCTATTCGCTCCGTAACCTTGCTCATGGAGTAATTGTCTTCGCAAATTATCGTGACTTATATTTTCAAACTGCTTAGAGAGTCTATGAGAGCTAGTGGCATGACGCAAAAAGATCTGTAACTCGAGTTGTGATGAATATATTTTCATAAAGTTTTCAGTATATGAGTAGAATTGAACCGTGAATAATCGCTGTAATTTACATGATATAAAGACATCGGATACCGAAGTTCTAGAACATTTTCTGTAGGGATCAAATTTTTTTTGACGCAGTCTGTATATATATATATAAGCGTAGGATTATATAGACCTATAAGTAATTTAGATATGCGACTATAATGTATTAAAAAGATCTTTGTATAACTGTATGTGCTAGATATTGGCTCATGCTTTAATTACAGAGAAGCGGCTTGTGACAGTTGGACTCAACACAGGACTCTCAGTTGAGCAGAAAATCTGTCACTTCAGTCTAGACAAACCAGACGTTGTTAAAGTCATCAACTCTACGCCAGCCCATGTAAAGACAGAGTCAGCATCCTGTGTGGTCAGTAACGACCTGTATACTGTGGGCATTGGAAAAACTCTTAACGAACTGTGGAAGTGGTCAGCTAGTAGAGACAAGTGGACGAGGTGTGCGGACCTGCCGTCAGGTAGACGTAGACACTGCGTCACTGCTGTAGAGAACAAGATCTACGTGCTCGGAGGCTGGGTTGATGCTAATAAGAGAACACTTGATAGTATTCTTTCTTATGATATCAACTCTAACACGTGGACCGAAGCTGGCAAACTTCCTCGAGCTGTTCATAGCGCAACCGGTTTGACCTACAAGCACTGTGTGTATGTGTTTGGTGGACTTGATAAAAATGACATGTTAATCGGTCACGTTCAGATCTTTGACACATCAACAGGTGGAGTCTCACTCGGTTCTAGTCCAATGCCTCAAGCACATCATCTAATGAGCGCTGTGCTTTGGACGTCCAAGGCCTTACTTGTGGATCGTTTCACTTGCTACGTGTGTGACTTGGAGGCAAACACGTGGCTGGAGAGAAAGAGATTTAAGACAAATATTGATCACTTTGGTTTAATTCTGGATGACACCACAGTCTACATCTCAAGACGTGGTACTTGGAGAAATGATGATGTGTGGAAATGTAGCGATGATGTGCTGAGTGTGTCAGTGGATGATCTCATATCAGATAAACCAGAAGCTGAGTGAAGACATCACGCCACTCTACCTACTCCTGCTCTTATACATGCAAACAGTGACAAGCCACTTATTGTCGTAATAGCCAATTGAAGCTTTTAGCATCATTATCATTTATTTACCATACGCATGTCACAACATAGACTTTACAATTGTACACAAGCAGCATCAGCGCATGAACGGAGATCAAGGCCACAAGTGGCACTTACATATTCCGAATTTAAAAGCAGAAGGAAGTACTCATATTAAAATATACACAAAGGTACATTTAGCAAGTTCAAATATTAAAATGATTAGGATATTGCACAATTGAACATCATAAACGTGAAAATACAGACACATAATTTAAGTTAAACAGATTACTTTACACACAGTTGTCATAAATGGCAATGTTAAAATAGGTAAAAACAATAGATTACTTAGAATAAAAAAATAACAAATAATTATATGAAGGAAATCTATGAAAAAATTTATGGGCCAGAAAGACTTTACATCATCAGCAAATAAGAATAGGGAGGAAAGTTCAGGACAACAGGAGCTTAAATCATTTATATAGATAATGAATAGGATGGGCCCCAGTACACTGCCTTGTGGAACGCCGCTATGAACGGTAGACCAGTCCGAATAGCATTTACCTATTCTGACAGTCTGCAGTCTGCTAGTTAAAAAGGCGAAAGCCAATTTAATAGAGTACCGGACACACTACTGTAGCTTATGGAATCGAAAGCCTTGGAGAAGTCAAGATAAACAGAGTCTATTTGACAACTATTAATTAAACTAGTACATAGGCTATTGAAATATCGAAGAAGTTGTGCATTCGTTGACCTCTTAGGCAAAAAACCATATTGCTTAGGAGATATGAGATCATTTTTTCTTAGGTACCAGAGTAGATCATCCTTAATAATACTTTCCATTAATTTGCATATTACGGAGGTTAGAGAAATTTTTAGAGCCTAGGTTAGAGAAAAGTTGGAGCTTTGAGAGACATGTTTAATTCTTTAGATTTTTTTGTATACACTACACTTATAATTACAGTTATATTTATACTACAATTACAACTAAAAACAAAAGGCAACGATTACTAATAACCAAGAATCGAAAAGGAGAAAATAACAGAAACCATAAAAACAGCAACAATAAGAAAGGAAACTCTCATGCACATAAATGTACGTGTGATCTATGTGTAACTGTACGTAATATATAAAATTGTGCGTATGTTGTAAAAGTCTTAATGATGCAGGTGTTATACTCTGTGTTAAAGAAACTAAATATCTGGGTGTGACCATTGGTCCGAGGAAGGGTACTAGTGGAATGGAGGTTTACGTGTTGGTCTTAGTTCATGTGTACTGGTAGAATATATATATATATATATATATATATATATATATATATCTTAGTGCACTGCCTACTGGCAGGTCCAAGGTACATAACGCCTCTACTCTTCTCTGTCTTCCGCCTTCCTCTTCATTTCCACATATGAGTGGGTCTTTAAATCATCTAACATACCTAATGTCGGCCTGCCCCTACCTCTTTTTCCTTCCATTCTACCTTCTATGACCTCTTTTAATAGACCTTCCCCCCTTAGAATGTGTCCTATCCAACTCTACTTCTTATTTCGTAATACATTTATCAACCGTCTATCAGTGCCAACTGTCTCCAGGACTTCCTCACTTGCAACCTTTGGAGTCCAGCTAATCCTCTCTATTCTTCTCCAAATCCACATTTCCAATGCCTCCCGTTTCCTAATATCTTCCTTTCCTAAGGTCCATGTTTCACATCCATATAGTAGCGTGGTCCAAACCAAAGTTTTCACTATCTTTATCTTTGTGTCATTCTTTAGACTTTTTGTTAAGAGTTCCTTTCTACAACCAAAGGCCGCTTTTGCTTGTGCAATCCTACTGCATATTTCTGTCTCACATTTCCCATCATCGGTTATAGTATGACCCAAATATTTGAAACTCCTTACCTGTTCCAATTCCGTACCATTTATTGTGATACTAACTTCACCTTTATTATTGGACACTCTCATAACCTTGGTCCTTTTTATATCAATCTTCATGCCATATGTTAGGGACGTATCATTCATATATATATGTATATATATATATATATATATATATATATATATATAT
The DNA here is from genome assembly GCA_905160935.1 of Enchytraeus crypticus. Taxonomy (NCBI): domain Eukaryota; kingdom Metazoa; phylum Annelida; class Clitellata; order Enchytraeida; family Enchytraeidae; genus Enchytraeus; species Enchytraeus crypticus. The sequence continues at coordinate 632,184 of CAJHZI010000428.1, forward strand.
ATATATATATATATATATATTCCAAATTATAGCAATTTAAACCGCATGAGTAGGTTCATAAAACAGATTTAAGCAGACACAAGCATCATGAAATTATTAATGAAATTCATAGAAGAGAAATGTATAAAATTCTCGATATTATAAATAATAAATTGAGTGGACTGTATCGCGAATTTTGACATTGAGATTTTACCAAATTCACGCCAGAACTACCCATTTATAAACTATTCCACCAAGCATACGAGTCACAAATCTACATATAAAGCAACAGACTGGTCCCCTTTTGCACAGGTACAGAAAAATATAATCATTAATCAGACAATTATTTAACTGCAACTACGATATCATCAACTAATCATAATTACATAGATCGCTAATCAATGTAATCAATGAGTCTGCTCGTCAACCTTTATTTCTGATATCATCAGATAGGCAGCAGAAAGGAAAAGTAAACATAAACAAACAAAAGTAAACTAATCATAATTACATAGATCGCTAATCAATGTAATCAATGAGTCTGCTCGTCAACCTTTATTTCTGATATCATCAGATAGGCAGCAGAAAGGAAAAGTAAACATAAACAAACAAAAGTAAACTAATCATAATTACATAGATCGCTAATCAATGTAATCAATGAGTCTGCTCGTCAACCTTTATTTCTGATATCATCAGATAGGCAGCAGAAGAGAAAAGCAAACATAGTCGGGTAGAAATTAAAAAAACCGAGACATTTAACGTGTAAAGCCAAATTTATATTCGTTGGAAGCGGAATTTTGAGCTGAACTCAAATATAAAGTTCCCCATTCGTAGCACTACTAATAAAAAAGTTATGTCCAAAAAACTAAAAATTAACAATTTTTATTTTCTCGAGAGATTTCAAAGTGTTAAAAAATTATTGTAGGGCTACAAAACTCAGCAAATGAAGTATTAATCATGGGTCTGCAACAAATAAAGATAAAGCCAAAAATTAAAGCCAAATTTAATGTCAGTTTCTTGCTCGATAGCATATCAGTGACCGGAAGAGTAAGGATGCCTCTCATAATAAAGATGATGTTAAGTTTACATGTGCTTTGATGCTTGTTCCGTAAACAGTGGCATAACTAGCCTGAGTCTCAGCCCAACTTAGGTTACTTGCAATTCATCCAGATCTACAGGGTTTTTGGCGGGGGGAGGGAAGGTATAGGAAATGGGCTGGTTATGCTAAGTGAAAATTTAATTACGACACCAGCAGAACAACGAAGTGTTTTCAGTCGTTTCAGTATAATGGTCTAATAACCATAATTAGACCATTTATAATAATTTAGTTTAATAATTAATGATTTTTTAATTAATAATAATTGGACTGATATGACTTGATATGTTATTGAAAAATTCTACAAAAGATAATTTACAAAAAAATACAAAAAAGAAATATAATTAACTATATTCATTCTAAGATGCACTGATAGTCTACCAGTTTTCTCACAATTTACAAAAATGTTCTCTTTTGGGGAGGGGTGTATTAACCCCTTCCTGTGTCCCCCTTCACTCCCTACTTTACGCCTGTCAGTGCAAAAATGATCCTCCCTACACACAAATTGCTTTTCTACCAATGTACCTGACTATAGAATGGGTATTGGTGGAGGTAAGCTAGTGGGATACTGGATTTGCTAGTAAGCTAGTAGGTTCAGTGTGGCCCCATTTCAGGGGCCGAAGGCAGTAGTGAAAAAATTTGAGCCCTCCTAGAATATTTTTGGTTGAACCACTGTCCACGACATGTAGAAGCGTAGAGTATAAGCAAATCTCATCAGATGGATTAAAGTCTATAAGTGATAAAAATTCGTTTTGATAGAGTGATTGTTATAGTTACACAGCCAGTTCATATGCCAAACCAAACCCAAATTCTCAATTGATGGCAATGTGCTTGGAAAAAGTAGCTGGCACAGTGGTTTAAATGTCATGGTGGTCAAACTGTACATAGGCGTTTGGAAGATTGGAACAATGGGTATGGCTTTATTTCTAATTATTTTATGGGCCTTAAGGTGTCTCAAATTATGTGCCAGTGGCATTAAATTATCTTGCTCCGTATTAGCAACTAGCACAGTGGAAGCGGCTATAATGCCCATAACATGAAAAGTACCCGTGCCATCCAATGAAGCAACATTGTAGTTTCCATTGTCTGCAACCCATTGTGTAAATACCTCAGCATATGGGTGAATATTCATATCAGAAGGATTCAAAGTTACAGTGGACTGTTTGAATCGTGAAATTTCGTCATATGACACATTAATTGAGCAGCTGGCACGTTTAGGTTTCTACCTAAACGTGCTGGCACGTTTAGGTTTCTACCTAAACGTGCCAGCTGCTCAATTAATGGTTTGGATCCTATCAAGTGATCAACTGATACGCCCAAACAGAGAAGCAACGGTACAAGAATTGAGTTTGACCGTGCAGCTTGAATGATACTCAGTCAAATGCTATTTTGCTTGTTGGTTGATGGTGCTAATGATCTGAGAAGCTGATGCTGAAGAGGAAGAAAGTAGTTCCTGCGCTCAATAGATAGGTACTGGCAGATAAGTATTCATATCATATTCTAATTCTCTGATCTCATTTGCAATCCATTTAGCTGCCACTGTTATGATTCTTTTACTCTCATCTGACATTTCATCCTTCCTCTCCATATGCCACTTCTCACTAATTAAGTATGAGCTAAAATTGTGGAAACAAATCACATTTCTTCATTCAGATATTTCAGCAATCAGTATGTGATCATCATAGCTCTCAACAAGATTTCGCTTCAGATGTTTTGCAGAATAAGCATTGCCATCTGTAGTTATACCTTGCATTCTCTTAACTATATCTTGTATTGTATATAGATCTCATTCACAGTTCTCTCCCAACCACTCGCAAGTCTAAATATACTGATTGATAATCTTCATTTAATCTAGGTCAGTGTATAGTCTCCGCACCAGGACCTTCCTTAGCCCTGCTGCTGACAAATTTCAAATAACAACGATTGTGATATATGGCTTCTTCTGCCACTAAATCACAACACATTTCCATTCGTTCCATGACTTCAAATCCCCAGTTATCATTTCTTCTTCGTCAACGCTCTTGAACAGTCCTTCGCAGTTCTATTAACATTGCTGTATTGTATTCCTTTTGATCATTGATCTGATAATTCACAGCAAAACAAGCATTGCGTTTTCCAGTTAAAAATCATAGATGAACAAAGTCTTTTTCCAATAGAATCATTTATTGCATCTTGTTCCAGTTGCTGATTTTTGTTTTAAGTTTGTTATTTTTTCTTTTGTAGTATGGCTTTCTGCAACTGTTGAGCATTACAACTGGCTGATCACAACATGTTTGATGATGTAAGAGTTCATTATCATTGCGTGAAAGAGCACTTTCTAATAGTGTGTCAAACCACTGAGATCGTATAACAGTCAGATCAGTTCGATCGCATCGGTTCATGATTCATCAACATCAGTTGCATATAAAACACAATTAACGCATTGATTTTCCGGAAATTATTTCTCTAGCAATTCTTCAGCCATCTCTCAAGAGCTTTAATTAGTTGATTTTTAATCCCTGGATAATTGTAACTAATTTTATTAATACCTACCTTAATAATCTAAGAATTTGTTAATTAAAACTATTCATTAGCTATATTTAACGAAATACAGTTCCGAAATTAATTAGTTCTAAGTTTTAATTGCTTATATCCAATTACACAATTTAAATAAACATATTGATAACGTCTAAGCAAGAAATCAATTAGAATTAATTGTCTAATTTTCCAAACTTACAGCAAAAGCTTACTATATCGCTCAAAAATAACCAAATATGAGGTTGTTTTTGTTCCTTTTAGTGACCATATTCTTAAACAAAATCAGCGATTTTAGAATGGTTATAACTTTTTTCCCCGGGGTCCTAGAAACGGGGAACTTTTCATACGAGTAGTTCTTAACATCCTCTATAACTAAACAAACATTCAGCTTTACACATTAAATGTCCGGGTATCACTATTTTGTGATTTTATCTACCCGACTAACAAGACAGTAGGTGAATGTCGTAAATGTTTACAAATTAATTAAGCCCAGCTTGGCTATAACTAGTGATCTCAGTTTTAAATTCATAATTTAAGTCGTCATCATCACCACCTTCCCTAGAATCCCAGTTGGGGGCGGGATTAGCGCAGTCGGTTAAGCTGCGCGTCAGTTGAACGAAGTTAAGCTCCATCGCGCCGGTTAGTACTTTGTGGGCCACCACCTTGGAAGACCGAGTGTGGACAGCTTTGAAAGAAAATAAAATCCCGAGGGTGTTAGAAGGTTATTCTTAAATACGCGCCGGCTGCAATTGATGCGCCAACAAAAGGCAACGATTACTAATAACCATGGAAAGGAATGGAGGAAATACTGAAAGCTACAAAAACAGAAACACAGAAAGCAAACCATGTAGCACATGCGGTATGTCATGTGTGTAACTAAAGAACAAAAAAAAATTACTTAGGCTTTAATTTTTTAATTGCTAACATGAACGATGCACTGTAGCTGTTTAAACTTTCAGTGTCTCACTGGATGCATAGATGTATGTGGAGGGATACACTAATGTATTCATCTCATATTTTTACAGATCTCCAGATATCAGTTTGACTACCCTTTAGACATGAAGTTTATCATGAAGTGGTTCTCAACCCATGGTTCACAACCCCTCGATCGCCGGACCAATTAAGTCAGAGCTAGGGCTGGTGTCCTACATAGGTTCTAAATACATTAATTTGTGCTATATAGAAAAACAATATATCGTAGCTACTAGCAAAATATTTAATTAAAGCAAATCATACATCCCTAAATACATACGTCCATCCTAACATACATACATACATACACACATACATACATGCATACATACATACATACATACATACATACATACATTCATACATACATACATACATACATACATACATACATACATACATATATACATGATGATAATGACGACGACGATGATGATGATGATGATGATGATGATGATGTTGATGATGATGATGATGATGATGATGGTGATGTTGATGCTGATGATGATGTTGATGATGATGATGGGGATGATAATGATGATGATGATGATGATGACGATGATGATGATGATGATGATGATGCTAATGACAAACGCTTAGATGTTCAATGTGTACAGTTTGGTGGGCTCATTTGCTGCATCTGCAAAATATTCGTTTTGAAAATTTATATACATGGACATTTAGTTGCAAACAATTGATTTTCGTTTCATTATTGTTAATATAGGCCTACCATTTCAACATCCTGTTCACTCTACTTGTACAGGGTGGTAGCAATGATAAAGGAAATTATTCCAAAGTGTTTAATTGTTATACTACTATAGATGTTGTTTGTGTTAGGCCCATAATTATGTATATATGCTAGGAGACAGATAGTGGTCAAGTGTGCAGAATACTTGAATCTGATTGGTCAGTGAAGAAATGCCCAAGAGTCACCAGAGAAAGTGCCTAAGAGTCACCAGATATACAGAGCTGGAAGATTGATGAAGTGAGAACATTCAAGATATTATTTATTAATTTATTAAATTAATTGAATAAAAATAAACAAGTAGCGGCAGCCAGACTGCTAAGTTCACACGGGGTAGACTACGGAACGAATTGAACCGGAGTTTAAGCCGGGTTATTGATATTATTTTAGGGACTGTTTAGATATTCAGATGAACTCTATTTCGTAGTGTTAATATAGACTAATGTAGACATACACAGAAATTTCTGTCTTTGTTGTCAAGTCAGATAAGGATGAATTAATCACAGAAATGCTTTGGCCACCCTACTACTGTAAACGTATATGTTACTGCAGGTCGGATTCCTACACTCCTCTGGGATATACTACTTCATGTGTAACATCGCAGGCAAAGATATTCAATTACATAATCGAATCGGAATTTCTTATATGAATTCCGCAAGTTCAAAATTAAATACTTTAGCTCAGACACAGACAGAGAAAATAAATTACAGGGTGAGATTAATATTAACTATAGCCTGAGATATTCAAACATTTTGCAGGTGTAATCTTTTCTTACTCACCCTGTAAATGATTTCAAGCACTTACTCACTATCTCTACTCAAACTAACTTTAATATAGGCGCAACTATTACCGTCACTGTGTCTGTTATTATTGAGTTCTTGTCAGCTATAATGTATTTTTAAACCTATTTTGTAGAAGAATTTGCTACATATTTTAAACTTACTGATCACATTCGAAGCAAAGCATATTCTACAACATCATGGCTACCGCTGAAGGAATGACAAAAGAAGTTAAATCTCTAATAGAATGTCCTCTGTGCCTGTTCACATTCCAACAACCTAAGTGTCTTCCATGTGTCCACACGTTCTGTCAGGATTGTCTGCGGAGGTACGTGGATGAGGATGGCACTGGAGATGATCTTCCATGTCCTGTATGTCGTCAAATGTTCCGTGTTCCACCTCAAGGTGTGAATGCTCTACCTAACAACTTCTTCATGGTCAGAATTATAGAGCTGGAGAAAAAATCTAGAAGAGAGGCAGAGGAGAGGAAGGTGGAAGACACTAGAAAGGATGGTTTGGCTGAAGGCCCTGATGCGGGTCCAGCAGATTTAAAACCAATGGAAGAAGGATTGAATGCTGTAAAGAACTCTTCGAGGACTTGTGAAGCACACAGCAGCGAACGGTTGAGAGCCCACTGCCTGAAGTGTAATGTGTGCATCTGCATGTCTTGTGTGCTAGGTGACCACAATGAGCATAAATTTGAGAAGATCGAGGTGGCTGAACTAAACAGTTTTTCATTTAGTTCAAAAAAAACAAATTTCAGACAAATGTTGGACACTTTGGTTTAACTCTGGATGACAACACACTCTACATCTCAAGAGGTGGTACTTGGAGAAATGATGATGTGTAGACATGTAGAGATGATGTGATGAGTTTGTCAGTGGATGATTTCATATTAGATAACAAAGAAGCTGAGTGGAGACATCACGCCACTCTATCTACTCCGTCTCTTATACATGCAAACAGTGACAAGCATCTTATTGTCGTAATAGCCAACTGAAGCTTTGAGAGACATGTTTAATTCTTTAAATTTTTTTGTATATACTACACTTATAATTACTCTTATATTCATACTACAATTACAACTAGAAATAAAAGGCAATAATTTTGCTCAAGTCGTTATTTTCGGCTGTATAAGTTTTCTTCAATCAATTTATCTCACATAAGTTGTACCCCTCAGCCATTGGCGTTGTGCCCTTGTCAACCACTGCATGTTTCAGCAATTTGTTGCAATGAAAACGGACACAATTCACTTTACATACTCGTACTCAAATTCATGCACACAAATAATCAACCTGCGTTGGATAGCTCAACGAACAATATTGAAAACCTTTTTTCAAAATTTTGTATAACGCAAGATTAACATTTTCATATGCAATAGGGCCTAAACGTGATTGTGTTGATGGAATTTAGTGGTATTATTTGTGTTAAAACTTAATCCTTTGAGTTTTATTAATCCGTACAATTAAGTTAGTAGCTGTATTTTCAAAATGTAACGCAATGATTAATTTAAGGGCATCATGGGTTTTACATTAGTCGTTGGTAGCAAATTAATCATGAAATGGTGATATAGCATAAGATAATGTTCAATTGCCCATGAATGCATTTCAACACGTCACATGGAAATTTAGGCTATGTGTCGCTGACCTTGCAAGTAGTCTCGACTCGCGATCAGCATATAACAATGTAACATTTAAATAAACATAATTATTCTAAACTCAAACACTTGCCGATTATATGCATTCTTAGTTTAACAGTTCGTTGTCGACATGAGCTGCTGTCAACATCAGTAGCTGTCAACATCAGCTGCTGTCAACATGAGCTGTTGTCAACATGAGCTGCTGTCAACATCAGCTGCTGTTAACATCAGCTGCTGTCAATATCAGTTGCTGTCAGCATCAGTTGCTGTCAGCATCAGTTGTTGGCCCGCTATTGAAGAGTTCTCAACGAAATACTACACAGCGTTAATTCATCATTCAGAAACTTCCAATGTTGAAATTCTAAGTACTAATATAAAATCTTGCTCACTTGAATATTTAGGCTACTCGAAACGTCTTCTAACATACCACAAACATTGTTGAAGCTAAGTTGGTGTGGGGTACCTTACAACAATTGATATCGCTAGATATGATGCGAATGCGAGATTCGATTTATGACCTTCTTCACACAAGATTGCTACATTGCATCTCGGTCACTCAACTGTTGGAATAGTCTTGATTTAGGGGTTATGATTTGAGGGATATTCTAACCCCTGGTGTTTAGTTCATCTGTGTTTTTAGTTCCTTGAGTTTTTTTAAAGTTCCAGATAGTACCTAACGCTCTTTGCATTGAGCTATTACGTTATTAAAGTATTAAAACAGTTGTAAAGTTCAGATATTTAGTCAATTTACCTTAATGGGCCATTTTGTTACTGCACGTTACAATTTTTTATATTACGTTTGTTGTAAAGTTCAGATATTATTTCACGTGCAGCACAATGCACTTTGAAGGCATTTTTATTTCTTTTAAAATGACTAAATAAGGTTCCGTCACAAGCTCAATGTAGAGGTATTGTATACGGCTCGATCGTTATCAGGATTGATAAACACCTTTATGAAATACAGCTTTCCCTACCCACGCTAGATTTTTTGCATAGTGATGGTTTATATTTATGAAAGTTTACAGAGATGCCTAGACTCAATAAATAAGAATCGCATGGTGCGCTTCAAAACTATTTTACGATTTCTTAAGGATAGTTTCTGGTGGAGTTCTAAATTTTACTTTCATAGTATTAGCATAAAAGTGTTGGAAATTTGGTATATAGACTTAGTTGCAAATGATAGAATTCCTAGTTATCACACTATTTTTAGAAAAAAAGTAAAAGCCTGATGCTATGTCTACTCTATAAAGTTGACTACTCAAACCCAACGCAAAAATGTAGCAGATTTATTAACCTGCAGGTATAAAATTAATTAAACCTGATCCAAATCCTGTAACAGAATATACATCTAATCTGATTTTAAAATTAAATTTATACTTAACAATTAATTGCCAGTCCGCTGCAACCCCAACTTCAACACCTCACTACATTCAATCTGGTCTCGCCCGTCACTGACATCGCTTTCGAGTGAGGAAACTGAAGTTAATCTTAGCTTTGCCAGCTCTTTTACCAATCAACCAATCAATCCATGAGCAGCTCCACAGCTTTACACCAGTCACCATCGACGAGATAACGCAACAAGTCTTGGATTCACTCTCTAAATATTGAGATCTCGATCTTATCCCCACTTATCTCTTGAAGAAGTGCATTCATTTCTTGCACCCACAATTTCTCAGATTGTCAACCTATCCTTGTCCGCTGGCACATTTCCTCAGTCATTATAAAATGTCATTGTCTCTTCACTCCTGAAAAAGGCCTCACTGGTTAAAGAATCACTTTCCAACTACAGACCAATATCCGATCTATCATACCTTACCAATGAGAGATTAGTCTTTCGTAGACTCTCCACCCATCGTATCCAATGACCTATTCAATGAACACCAATCGGCATACACCAAAATCCGCTCTACTGCAACCATTCTTCTCTCAAACTGTAACACCATTACCATACCAAATTCACTCAGCTTGCCAAAGGACTCTGTACGCTTGCTTTCTCTGCGGCCTTCGACACCATAGGTTACTAAATTCACCTACACGGTCTTTCCTCTTGGATTGGTATCCATGGTAATACTCTTGCATGGTTTACCTCATATCTTATCGATCATATTCTCAAAGTAAAAATGTCAGAGTACACCTCCACATCTTTCAACCTCAAGTACGGTGTGCCTCATGGGCTCTGTTATTGGTCCAATCCTCTACAACCTCTACACTGCACCTTTAAGCTCCTTGATTTCCTCTCATTCACTCGACCACCAATTATTCGCAGTCGACACTCAGCTATACATGTGCTTCACCCCCACGACTATCCTGATGCAAAACACGCCTACAGCAATCCTTCTAGTCGATATCTTCATGGATGTCTGCTAATTTCTTAGCACTCAATCATATCTGTTCAGTACATAAACATAGAAAAGATATCAATAAAATATTCTACCAAGCAATCTCAAAGCTCGGTTAGAGGCCATGACACTGCTATAAAATGTGTCCAAGTTTATTATTATTATTATTTTCCTACCTCTATTATATAGATCCTCCCAATTTGCTACATATTTTAAACTTACTGATCACATTCGAAGCAAAGCATATTCTACAACATCATGGCTACCGCTGAAGGAATGACAAAGGAAGTTAAATCTCTAATAGAATGTCCTCTGTGCCTGTTCACATTCCAACAACCTAAGTGTCTTCCATGTGTCCACACATTCTGTCAGGATTGTCTACAGAAGTATGTGGGCGAGGATGGCCCTGGAGCTGAGCTTCCATGTCCTGAATGTCGTCAGATGTTCCGTGTTCCACCTCAAGGTGTGAGTGGTCTACCTAACAACTTCTTCATGATGAGAATGATAGATATGCAGAGAAAATACGAAGCAGAGTTGGAGGAGAGGAAGGTGGAAGACACTAGTAAGGATATTTTGACTGCAGGCACCGATGAGGGACCAGCTTTAACATCAATGGAAGATGGATTGAAAGCCTGGACTTGTGAAGCACACAGCAGTGAACCGTTGAGAGCCTACTGCTTGACGTGTAATGTGTGGATCTGTATGTCTTGCATGCTAGGTGACCACAATGGGCATACATATGAGAAGATCGAGGTTGCTGCTCAGAGAATTTCCTCACAATTTAGTGTCTATGTAATGAAGTTAAGTGAAGCGGTAACACATGGCCAGAGCTCAGTAAAAGATATAAAGTCTGCAGAAGAGCAGGTTATAAGGGAGTCGTCTGTGATTGAGCAGAAGATTAGAGAAAGATGTGATGAGATAAGAAAGGTACTGGCTGGTTTAGAAGAAGAACTGTTGAGTGAAGTTATAGCGTTTAGAGACACGAGGGTAGAGAAGATCAGAAGCAAACTTGATCAGTTGGAATTTCAGAATGCGCAGTTAGAAAGTTTAATTAGATATCTTAGAGCATTGAGAGACAAAGGATCTGATTATCATATAAGTAGATATATGGTACCTATAGTAGACAAACCCTCAAAATCCTAATTTTTCAGCATTTTCGCTCTCTACTTTCGCTCAAATGCTGACATTAGGATTTCGTTGCTTTTTCCACTATAGGTACCATATATCTACTAAGAGCACTCCTTTAACCATTTATAAATTAAACTATAATTGATCTATTTCTCTCCTTATAATGAACAAGCTTTGTTGTAAATATTTTCATATTGTCTACTATAAATTTTTCCATATAATTTTGCTACTATGAATGGTACTAACAAATGAAGAGTTTCATAAACTAAAACCATTTTCTAATTTACAGTTAGATCGTAATCAAGTGGAAATAATTTTAGCCCGTAAATTAACGGGCAAAGAATGGAAATCATATACTAAAGACTATCGCAAAATATTTACTCCCATAGCTAAACAAGCAGCTAAATTGTCAAATAAGAAAGGTTATTTGAGAATTATTAATCCTGACCCTGATCATGAACTTAAAAAGAAATATAAAAATGTTGCTATACAAGCTGCTAAAGTATCTAGTAGAAAATTTAAAACTGATAAAGAATCTGATAATAAGTATCATTTCTTAAAACCTCTGTTTAAAACTGAAGATTCCGATGATGAATTTTCTATACGCAAAGTATATGAATACTATAACGAAATGTATAGAACAACACTAACCCATTGGAAAGTATCTGGTACATCTAATTTGTTTAATATACACAAAATAATAATTGAATTAGTTGCAAAGATGACAGAGCATTTACCAAAAAACAGTAGAATTCAAGTTAGTATTCAAACACCTTCAGGCCGGGAACCCCATACATGCTTACTATCAAAAGATGAAGTAATCAATAATCTTACAGAATGGACCAATTATTTTTTAGATTACTATGATATGAATATTGAAGAATTAACTTTTAAATTAACTGCAATTGAACTACCTCTAGGAGCTGGAAGACCTAAGGCTATATGTAACCTCGATGATAAAAGATGCATAATTCCAATTAAGAACACTGATACATTATGTTTAGCGAGAGCAATTGTAGTAGCTTTATCATACTATAAAGATTTTATGCAAGAATTATTTAAAGATAAATTGAACAACGATGAAATAAAACATATAAATTATAGAAGGCAAAGCCAAACTGGAATAAATAATGGTATAATATCCGATAATGAAATTAAATATATAAGGCAAGGCGTTAAAATTCTTAATGTTTTAGCAAGGGCTGTGCATAGAATTTACGAAATTCCTATTAAAGAACAAGGTAACGATTTTGGAGATGTCAAACTTATAGAAGAAAAACTAGATATAGAAGTACAAATATATAGTATGGACACTAGAAATATCTACGCAGGTTTACCCAAGCAAATTAAAATTTATTTAATTTTAAATAAAATCACTACAGTGTAATATCTAAGCTACCAGCGTTTCTAGGAACAAATGCTAGGAAATGGGAAGCAGCTGAGAAACTAAAATGCGAGGCTTGTAAAAATCCTACTCAATGTAATAAAGAAAATAGAATTAAATGCCAAGCATGTGGAAAGGTATTTTATAGTCAATCATGTTACGATAGCCATATCAGAAATAAAAAATGCATTGAGCATTCTTATGTATGTCAAAGATGCTATAAATTTTTAAAAGTAAAAGATAGGAAACCTGTTGATCATAGATGTGGGGAAAAGTTATGTTCAAACTGTAAAAAGTGGTATATTGGGGAACATAAATGTTTTATGCAAAGGAAGAAATTAAGGGAATCTAGCGCAAAGTACATATTTTATGATTTCGAAACTACTTTAGATAGTAATGGAAAACATATAGTTAATTACTGTATAGCTCAGTACTTTAATGGAGATGAGTATATATTTCATAACGCCAATGATTTTTGTACATGGGTATTTACTAAAAAGCATAAAGATTATACTGTTATAGCTCGCTATGGAAAAGGTTACGATTTTCAATTTGAACAAGAATGGCTCATATCTCATACACAAGTTGCAAAACCAAATGTAATATATAACGGACAAAAAATACTGCAACTTGAGGTGAAAAGAGGTTATAACATAAGATTTATAGATAGCTTATCTTTTACAATGCAACCTTTGAGAGATTTTCCTGAAACCTTTGGATTAGTAGAATTAGCTAAAGGGTACTTTCCACATGAATTTAATAAAGAAGAAAATCAAAACTACATTGGAAAATATCCTGATAAGAAATACTATGGTTATGAACAAATGGTTAAGAAAGATAAAGAGGTGTTTGATAAATGGTATGAAAAAGATCAGACCTTTGACTTTAAGAAAGAAATGTATAAATACTGTAAATCTGATGTAGATATACTAAGAAGGGGTTGTTTAAGTTTAAGGAAACTATTTCTACAGGAATCTCAAATAGATCCATTTCAGTACATGACGATAGCTTCTGTTTGTCAAGCTATTTTTAGAAATGAGTTCTTACCCCAAGATACTATTGGTGTTATAAACGAGCTTGAAACCGATAATTACTCTATAAAATCTATAAAATGGCTAAAGCATAAATCTTTAAAGCAGAATATAAATATTATACACGCTTGTAATGGAGGGGAACATTGCATTGTAGTAAATAACGCTCAGAAACTAAAGGTAGATGGTTTTTGTGCAGAGACTAATACAATACATCAGTTTCACGGATGCTACTTTCACGGATGTCCTAACTGTTACAATGAATAAAGTATCAGGTGAATATATGTATAAATTATATGAAAAAACTTGCAGAATTGATAAAGCAATACGAGAAGCTGGATATAATTTAGAAACTATTTGGGAACATGAATTTGATAATAACGCTGAAATGAAAAACATATCTTTAAGTGAATATGATTTAATTGAGCCCCCAAACATAAGAGATAGTTTCTTTGGAGGTAGATGTGAACCGATAAAGCTACTTCATGATTTTAAAGCAAATACTGAACAAAATGGAAGATATATAGATGTAGTAAGTTTATATCCTACAGTTATGTATTACGATAAATATCCTATTGGTCATCCTACTATAATCCTTAAACCTCAAAAATATGATTACAATTGGTTTGGTTTTATATATTGTAAAGTTATACCTCCACGAAATTTATATCAACCTGTACTACCTTACAAGCAGAAAACTAAACAAGCCCATAAACTATTATTTGGGTTATGTAGAACATGCATGAATAAAATAGATTTAAAATGCATTCATCAAAAACCTGTAAAATGTAAATCAGATTGTAAAAGTAAAAAGTGCGCAGAATGTATATCTGTTAGAAAATTTATGAAGCAAAACTGCAGTGAATGTTACAATATTAGGAATGGAGAATGCTTTCATACAGATGATGAAAGAGCTATTACAGGGATTTGGTGTACTAATGAAATTGAAAAGGCTCTAGAAAAAGGCTACAAGATTGAATACATTTATGAGGTACAACATTTTGAGAGCACTAGTAATGATTTATTCAAAGGGTATATAAAAAAGTTCTTGAAAATTAAACTAGAAAGCAGTAAATTTGATAGTTCTGAAGAAGAGTATAAACAAAAAGCCAGGGAACTGGGTATTGAATTAGGTAAGTTAGAATATAATCCAGGTTTAAGATTTATATCTAAAATATGCTTAAATTCATTATGGGGTAAATTTGGACAAGTACCTAAACATAGACAAAATAAATATATAGATAACGAGGTAGAATTCTATCAAACTGTACTGAATGATAAAATAGAAAGCTTGTCTCTATCATTCTTAAATGATTCCATAGTTTATGCATCCTATGAAGCTAAAGATCAATTCGTAAAAACAAGTTATAATACTAATATTTACATCGCATGTTTTACTTCAGCTTGGGCTAGATTAAGATTATATGATATGATTGATAGATTGGGCAAAAAATGTATGTTACATGGATACGGATAGCGTTGTTTACATTAAAGATGAAACTAATAAATACATATTTGAGCAATACATAGGGGATTCATTAGGAGAATGGACAGATGAATTGGGAGGTAAATATATAGAATTTTGGGCTTGTGCTCAATCAAAAGATTATGGATACATATTAGATGATGGAAAATACAAAGGAAAAGTTAAAGGATTCAGAGTAACATCTGAAACTGAGAATAAGATGAATCATCAAGCTAGAGTAGATCTTATTACAGGTAGTATTTCTAATGTGGATATTAAATATACTCAATTTACTATTAAAAATAGTCAGATATTTACAAAAGATTTATTAAAGCAATGGGGATTTCAATTTGATAGAAGACGTATAGTAAGAGTGAGCGATAATGAAATATATACATTACCATATGGATATTGAAATTTTATTTTAATTATTTAATTACCTAATAAATGAGTGATCGTCTAACAGGTGATTTAATTAGAAGAGTGAAAAGTATGATACAGAAGAGGAAAGACAGCAAGCAAAATTAAGAACTTATAAGAAATATGCAGCTAAAAAATACTACTGTGAAATTTGCGATAAAACCATGACACTGTATAATTACTCAGACCATATTAAAACAATACTTCACGTTAAAAATTTTCTTTCATATATAGAATCCTCTAATAAATAAGAGCAAGGATGTTGGATAGACTAGAAGATATAGCATTGAGAAAAGTACTACGTGATACATTGGATGCATTGAAAGAACATTCTGGAAAAATACCAAATTTAATATATTTGGATGCTTTAATATGTCGAGGAATTAACTTCAATAAACTGACAAATAGTACTTTAAAAATGATAAGTAGATTGTATGACGAACTGTTATTATTAAAAGTTTGTAACAAATTATCAGATGATGATTTTAAAACATTGGGACATATGCTGATTCACAAAATTAACTTTAATAAACTTACTCCTTATATCTCTTATGAACTTACCCCATGGACCTTAAGATTAATGTCTGAATGTTGTAGCGATGATATTAAGCCTGTAATAAAAGAAATGCTTAGAAGAAGGGTTGAGGCTATACATCTGGTATGGGATGTACACAGCATGCATAATGCTGATGACTTTTGTAAGCATTAAATGAATACATCTAATGTTACAGTTAAATCTTATCTACCTTCAGAAAAAGAGAGGGTAAGATCTAAATTGCAACAAGTTAAAGATAAACATAGATCTTTTACTCGGACTAATAAGCAAGGAATTCCTAAAGATTTTAATGAATTGAAATTAATAAAGTATAGGGAACATGCTATAACATTTTTAAATGAATACATGAATATAGATAAGAAAACTACTAAATCAGAATATTGTAAATCCAATCACATAAGCCATAATTCCCTAAATAATGCATTAAAACTCATGGGCCATACGACTACTAGAAAAGCGCCTAAAGCTAAACCAATTAAGACCAAATCAAAGCAATCTAGACCTATAATAAAAGCTGGAAAAATTCTTAATGATGAAGAAATTAATGAAATAATTGAGAATAGTCTAGCCAATTTATCATTAGTAAATGGATCTGATACCTAGAGACGAAAAGCTTAAATGGAGTAATGAACTGAAACAAATTCTTTCCGAAATGAATAAATTATCTGATGCAGATAAAATACAAGGATTTAGAAATGAAGTTATTGATAAATATGTTGCATATAAAGCTCTAAACTATACTATGCAGCAATTGACTCTAGTGGATTGTGATAGAGAAATGTTAGAAAAAGAAGTAGAAGAGTTAAAGTATAAACTTGAAAACTTAGGGAATTATGATGAAAATAGATTAATGGAATTTAGAAATGAAACTGTAATTGTTCCGTCTACTGATTGTGAAATAAATGATAGAGCTAAAAGAATATTTATGCGAAATCAAGCTAGAATAAAGAAATTGAATGAGACTATAAGTAAACAGTTAGCTAATAAATGAGCAGTGAAATAACTAAACTTGAGCGAAATATAGCATTATTGATAAAACGGAACAACCGTCAGAGATGGATATGTATCCTATTATTAATATCGAATATCATTACACTAGTTAGTTGGTTTTTTCTTCAACAAAATTGGTTCAACAGTGAATCTGAAACATAATAAAGCCCTAAATCTATAAACATTAAATTTTTCTGCAATAGTAACTCTAATTCTTCATTATTTCTATTTGGATCTAAATCCCTCACAAATTTTCCAATAAATCGTCTAATTTTCATTAGAGGTGTACCCTCTTCAGGTGTTGTAATTAATTTAGAGCGAACTAGATATAGTTTCAAATCCGTAAATATTTTTTTCGGTAGTTCTTCAATTATTGTTATAATTAAACACAATAAATCAGTGATATACACAGAAAGAATTCCTGCCACGTCAGAATGGATTTCTTCAGTATTATATAATTTATTATATTTAGAAGTAATATTCTGTAAATAAGTATATTTTTTATTAAATTCTTCAACATATTTAATAGGAAATTCTTCAGAATATTTCATTATCATACTGTCCACAAGAAGACAAATGAACATTAGTTTCTTAGTATTAACATTATCACTCTTATTTAGAAGATAATTTTTCTTTGAACCAGAATGAAAATCTGTATCATTTTTCAACAGACTAAAATATTTTTCACAATATCCCTTACTAATACCATCTGTATCTGCTTCAGGATCTTTAACGTTAATTATACGATTATTATTCATGTTTAAACTACCAGTCATTGAATCTCCATTTTTACTTAGCTTTGAATTTAAAACAGGTTGCACAGTATCTTCTATATGTAGAGTGGCTAGTTGCACTGCAGCTAGAGTAGTTTCTTTTTTAATATCGGTAACAAACCCTTTTGTAGCTACATCGTTATCATTAATTGGTAATTTTACATTTGTTATTCTATTATCATTTAAACTGATATCTTCAGTAATATTTCGATCAAATTTTGTATCTAAAATTCTAGATAAGGTCTTAATACTAGAATCATTTACCTTTTTTTTACCTATAGAACCAGATTTTAAAATAGAGTTGTTGTTCATTTACTATATTTTAAAACCAGTAAATATGACTCAATAAATTAATCACGGAGTTAAACTTACACCTGAGCAGGCAACTAAAATTAAGCATGCTTATGATAATGGATGTGAAGTGGTAATAAGGTTACCTAAAGATCACTTAACGGGAGATATTATTCTTCCTTTATCAGCAACTCAATTAAATAAAATTAAAAATGCTAAGGGTGGAGTGGAATTGAAACTTAGTAAATCTCAACTTAAGCATATGGAAAAAACTGGAGGTTTCTTACCACTACTTGCTGCAATTCCAGCAGTTCTAGGTGCAGCAGGTGGGTTAGCTGGGGGTATAGCCAGTGCAGTAAATTCTAGTAAACAAGTATCTGAAACGGCGCGACATAATCGAGAAATGGAGAAAATAGAAAAAGATAAAATAGGGTTAATGGAAAATCCATTTTTGGTCCAAGATCAATAAGTGGAGATTTATTATTGCAAGCCTTAAATAATTATGGTTTAGGAGGTAATACAAGAGGCCTTAGAGGTGCTGTCTGGGGTAACGGTTTATACTTAGAACGAGAAGGATCAGGAATTTTACTTAAAAAAACAAAACCCTGCAATTGTTAACTTTTTCTAAATTTCTTCGCAGATTTTC
This sequence comes from Enchytraeus crypticus, assembly GCA_905160935.1. NCBI lineage: Eukaryota > Metazoa > Annelida > Clitellata > Enchytraeida > Enchytraeidae > Enchytraeus > Enchytraeus crypticus. The sequence continues at coordinate 650,931 of CAJHZI010000428.1, forward strand.
TTTACCCCTAAAGCCATTAAGTAATTTTGACATTATAGATAAATGTAAATCAATTAAAAATTTTAACGGAGTATTTATGAGAGATGAGTTAAAAGGAAAGATTAGCAATGACGAAAGCTTAATATGCAATATGGATGATACCAAGGGTCAAGGAACCCATTGGGTTAGTCTTTATAGTAAGGGTAAAAATTGTTATTACTTTGATAGTTTCGGATTTGAACCACCATTAGAAATTAAGAATTATTGCTCAGAAAAGGATGGGTATTTTAGTACGTATAAAATTCAAGCTAGAGATGAAGTTATATGTGGTCATTACTCTATATATGTTATTAATGAACTTAACAAGAGGCAAAGTTTTCATGATATATTGCATGAATTATTCCAAATAAATCAGAACAAAGTTCTGCGTCAACAAAGTTGAAGAACTAATGTCTCTTAACAAAGACTTTTCACAAATACTTAATAAAATATATGATAGTTCAAAACGCAATAAGCATGTAGATATTTTTCCTAAAAATGTATTTATGATAATAGCTGGAAGCACTGGGTGTGGAAAAACTAATCTGATGCTTAATTTTTTACTAAATAAAGTTCTAAAATACGATGACATAATAATATACACTACAACACCTCATCAACCTGCTTATAGATATCTACAAGATATTAATACAGAAATTTCTGAAACTAGTGACATTGTTACTTTGTACAATCCTAAAGATACAAGTATTATAGGTCCAGAAGAACTGGATAAGGATGCAACTCATATTGTAGTTTTCGATGATGTTATGAATGAGGATCAAAAAGTTATGACAGATTACTTTTGTAGAGGTAGACACAACAATGTAAATGCATTTTATTTATGTCAAAGCTTACATCAGTTAAAGAAACATGGAATACGTCAAAATGCTAATATATTTATTTTATTTCATCAAGATAAAAAGACAGTTAAATATTTCTATGATACACATATTTCTGGTGATATGGGGTTAGAAGAGTTTGAAAAACTTTGTGATAATGCATGGTCTAAGAAGCACGGATATATAATAATCTTTGGGAACCTCCTGAATGTGGAAGATATCTCTTAAATTATGATACTTTATATATTCCAAACAAATTCATAGAAATACATAGAAGTCAAAATAATACAATATAAATATAGATATGCTGACCTAAGGTCAGATCTTTACTGATTTTAAATCAATAAATATGATGGTGAAATTTGATCCTACAACTTACAGTAAGGTTAAAAATGAGGTTAAGGAAATGTTCCGAGATGAAAAAGTTGGTAAGCAACAAACATACGAGAGTCAGTCAGAATTATTCAAACCAATCATAAATACTACTAAAGAAGCTATGCAAAATCTGAACTCTGTTCAGCGGTCTATTGACCGTATTACTGATGAGAAACAAAATTTAAATAAAATTTTAGCAATTCGAGATAATGAACAAAGACTTGCTTTAAGAGACGTGATACAAGAAATGTCAGGTCTTACTGATGTATTTAGTGAACCAAAGGAATCTACTCCAATTACTCCAAGAGTTAACTTAAATAAAGAATTTAACGAAACAGATATAGAAAATTTAGAAGACTTAAGCTTTCCACTTCCCAGTGAGGTGTTTCATAACATTGATGAAATTCCTGAACTTCTAAGAGAGGTTACAACAAAAATAAAAAGTCTAGCACAAGAATTTCGAGAAGATCGATTAACTAAGAAGTCGGATAGAGAGAAAGAGATATATAATTCACAAAGGGTTACGTTAGATAAATATAAGAAAAGGTTAAAGTATATTCTGGAAAGTAAACAAGTAGTTGGAGAGGGTAAGAAAAAGAAACTCGCTAAGAAGAAACGTGGAAAAGGGAGACCAAAAACAAACTACGCTCTAGTATATAGTGATGCAAATGATTTACTTCAAAAATTAGGAGAATACATTGCCGCTTATCATCCAGGTAATAATGAAGTTTATAATACCATTATTTCTATTTTAGATGAGTTATTGAACAATACAATTATCTGTAAGAATACCCACGATCAAATCTTAAAGAGTAATAGCCTATAGTGACCTTTGGTCACGTCTTTTATATCTTTTTAAATAAAGATATATAAATACAAATGGCAAAGCTAACGCTGTCTAGTAATACAACTGATTTTACCACAACTCTAAATCCCCCAATATTCCTCGATACAAGTAAAAAATATGAAGCAGCCTTTTTATCATTACACACCTATAATTCTGTACCAAATATTACAGAAACTAATAATAAATTTAAATACTCTACAGATAAGGGGGTTAGTTGGAAAACGATAACACTTGAAAGGGGTGCTTATGAACTGGCTGAAATTAATTCAAAAATAAAGCTCACAGAAGAAATTTCTGAAATTGAAATAGACCATTATAAACCAACGTTTAAAACAATACTTGTTATACCTAATGAAAACTATATGGTAGATTTTGGAGTAGAAAATTCGATAGGTAGAACTTTAGGATTTACAAATGAAAAGTTGGGTTTGGGTACTCATCAATCACCAAACATAATAGATATAGAAAAGTAAACTCAATACTGGTACACTGTGATATCATTATTGGTACTTACGTTAATAGTTCTCGATCAAATGTTATATATAACTTTACACAAAGAGTAAGCCCAGGATATAAAGTAATAGAGAGGCCAAGTCGTGAATTAATATTTCTTCCAGTTGTAGGAAGACCCGATATACAAAGTATTAGGATCTGGTTGACAGATCAGGATAATAAACCTATTGACTTGATGGGAGAAAAAATTACTGTTGATATTTTAATTAGAGAAGTTAATTTTTTAAACCAGGTCAGATATTTATAGATATATAAATATAAATATGATTGTATTTTATATCTTTTTAAATAAATATATAAAGTATGCTGACCTAAGTCAGGTATTTACTGGTTTTAAAACAAGTAAATCAGAACAAAGTTCTGCGACAACAAAGTTGGAGATGCTGGCCGAAGACCAGATCTTTACTAGTTTTTCGAACTAGTAAATATGATAGTAAAAAAGAAGAATCAAATGTATACCTCTAAAAGAAATATGATATATGGTTACGGTTTTGTAGATACGCTAAAAGATATTGGTTCTTATATTACTCAAAATAAAGATCTGATTGCTAAACCTATGCTATCATCTTTAGGGGAAATAGGAGCTTTCGCTCTTACAGAAGGAAGTAAAGCTTTAATTAAGAAACTCTCTACTAATGAAAATAAGAAGCAGTTAAATGCTAATTCAAAACAAATATTGAATAGATTGATATCTGGAAATGGTATTAAAAGATTTTAATACCAGTAAATGCAGACAGAAATAGAAAATGATGTGCTTATATTACAAAGTCAAGTACTTGTTGATAACAGTATTGAAAGAAAAGATTTTAAGACTTTTATTCCTCAGAGTAAAGCAGATTTTAATAATTTTGGACACACAATTGAAATTAGAATCCCAGCTAGTGATACTTATTATATTCCTTCTCAAAGTTATGTTGAAGTAAAAGGTAGACTAGTTCGAAATGATAACGATAATGCTTATGCAGCTGATGCACAAATAGCTTTAATTAATAATGCTATAATGTATATGTTTTCAAGTATTCAGTACAGATTACGTGGGCAAATAATGGAAACTTTAAATTTTCCTGGACAAACTACATCAATGTTAGGTTATCTAATTTATCCAGATGATTTTAACTCTAGTACAGGTCTAAAACAGTGTTGGAGTAAAGATACATCGCCTAGTGCAGATAGTGATGAAATTAATGCATCGGTTAATATACCAGCAGCAGGCTATAGGCCTACTAGAAATGATAATTTTAATCAAGGTTTTGCTGTTCGCAGAAAACTTATTATGAGTTCTGATCCCAGAGGAAATTTCTCATTCATTATACCTTTTTCTCATATTTTTGGATTCTCTGAATATGATAAGGTCTTATATAATATGGAACATATTTCAAAATTTACAAGAGGTAGTGATGATTTACCAATATACAGAGTAAATGGTGTTCCTACAGGTAAAATATTATTGAATGATGTTAGATGGGCTATTCCACAAATAATACCGTCTCCAGTTAAAAGAACTCAGCTGCTAGAATTAGTAAAAAAGAAAGCACTAATTCCATTACATTTTTGTGCAAGAAGTGATGAGCATGTCACTGTAAATCAAAATGTTCGTAGCTTTGACTGGATGCTAAATAGTGCAGCAGGTGTAGAAAAGCCTAGATGGATAATACTTTCATTTCAAACTGATAAGATTCGTACCCAAGAACAAAATCCAGCCATATTTGATCATGTTAATTTAAGCTCAGCTTGTGTTAAGTTAAATGGGGATAGATATCCATCAGATTATGTAGATGTAGATTACGCAAAAAATGATTTCGTTAAACTTTATGAAATGGCTGAAAATTTCAAGAAAGATTATTATGGAATAAATAATTTAATAGGTGGTAATCAAATAAATTTACTTAGTTACAAGGAGTTATATCCTATTATAGTATTTGACGTTAGGCATCAGAGTGAACAAGTAAGATCTAATGTAATGAGTAGTACCTAGGCCCTCCAACCTATGTCTGCCGTTTATACGCTGAATAACATAGAATTCGAGATGAAAATAAAGTAATATTTTTAAATACGCTGAATATCATAAAAATATTATATAATAATTTATATAATTTATATATAATACATATATACATACATATATATATATATATATATATATATATATATATATATATATATATATATATATATATACTTTTAATTGGCTTTAAAAATTTGTAATGAGAATATTAAAATTTGAAAAAGATGTATTTATTTACACCTACATGTAGCCTAAAACTCAACTGCGAGCAAATTACATAGACAAACTCTCAAATATTTAAATAATGACTACGATAGCAGGTTGCAAGTATTGGAACATATTTATCCTTCAGATATATCTATGAAGAATTTATTACATAAAGTACAAGTAAACAGAATACCCCTAGGACTGCCTACTTGTCTGTTTCAATATAATTTTGTTACACTTCTCTCATAATAATGATTAAATAGTTATGTGTGAGCCTGTTACGATAGTTGAGTAATATAGGCTTATATTAAGTACCATATGTTCTCAAAATTGGAACGTTGGAATGTAAAATGTTAATCAAAAGGAGTATCATACCGCTAAATACTGCGTTGCACGCACAGCAATTAGAGCAGAAAAACGAACAAGCTTCTAACATTCGGATATTTGCTTTTCAGCTGAGAGACAAAATAATGTTAATTTTGATATCATCATGCATGATTCTGAAACAACAGCCCTACCGACGATCGAGATAAAATCTAACCTTTTCACAATCATCTAAGAATAATGTTTAGGACTAATTACTGTCTCCATATATCATTTTCATTACACATATAGGCCTATGTATGAATCCCCGAGCTTAAAATAAATGTAAAATTCTAGTTTTATACCTCCAGTTACAAGTTCTCCCATGAAGCTTCTACTCATGGTCTGCTTCAGAGATTCACGGGAAGTAAGAAAGTCCACATGTATCATCTTCAGTTCTTCGGCTTGGGTTTTTTTGCTTAAGTTCAGCAGCTGATCAACTCTTGAGGATAAATCTTTCTCACTGCTTGCTATATGAGTAGATATATGGTACCTATAGTAGACAAGCCTCAAAATCCTAATTTTTACACATTTTCGCTCTCTACTTTCGCTCAAATGCGTAAAAAATTAGGATTTGGACTTGTCCACTATAGATACCATATATCTACTGACTCTAAGCTAAAATATAACGCGTAATATTTATAATTAAATTACACAACATCGATAATACTAATCTCTAATACCAAATATAACGAGTATCATTCAAATATGTGGGAACACTTTTTAATGGAAGTTGTTAGTGACATCTCTTGATTAGAAATGCATTAATAGATAATATTAATAATTAATAACTTATTGTTATTATATATTATTTACGCATTATATTATAAGTTTTGTAAACTGAACATTTAACGAATAAACATTAAACAATTAATGTGAAAGTTATATATATTGTATTTCAAAAATGCCGCGACAACGATTTACAGTCAACTAGTCTTCAAATATCACTGTTTTTACACGGTAAACGGAGGGCCTCGTAGCATATTGGTTTAGCGACCAGCCAATTCACACTAGTGGCAGTAGTGTTCGGCCTGAGTTCAATTCCGACTACCGCGGTGGTCCTCTTTTAGTTTTTTCAATTTTTTTAACTTTTTATTTAAACTAGTTAACAGTTTTAGGCACACGATATTTAAATGTAGGTATCCATCGACCAAAGGCTATTGGATTGGGTATCTTTTATTTGCCATAGTGCTCGATGTTGCGAGTTTTACGCTTTATGTAAAGTATGTAATCTCCTGTAATGTCATCGCTGAGATTATTACAGCATGCAGCTATATAATAATTGTTAATGCAGCATGCTGCGTAATACAAAATGTGTTCTATATATTAGGCCTATACAAATTTTTAACTGGTATCCATTCATTAAACTTATCGCTATAACCCATCCACTTCACTAACCCGTGTTCAACACCCTTAATTTTTTTCTTTTGTAGTACTTTTTCTATTCTGTAAGTTTCTTATTAGTTTTCTGTAGTTCTTGTTCATAAAAACAACCCTCTAATACCTCATCCCTCATATCTTTTAAAACATAAGTTATAGGCCTAGTTTGTTTTACTACATGTACTACGTATATAGCTTCAGACCAATTTGGTATATAACTTTTTTCAAAGTCACCTTTTATTCGACTAATTCTGACTTTATCTCCAACTTTAAATTTAGGTTTCTTGACAGATTTCTCTTGTGTAAAAATTTCTACACTTTTCAATTTACTGCATTTAGCAGGAGTCATACCTGTAGTACTATGAACCGTATTATTATATTCAGTAATTAATCTATCAAACATATCAACCCAGTTTCTAGTATTTTCTGCTGTAAACCTTTTCCACATCTTTTCTTTTAACGTTCTATTAAGCCGTTCAACAACACACGATTTATGTTCTCCATAAGTAGAATATCTATTAATGTTATTTTCCTCTAACCACTGATCCATATTTTTATTATAAAATTCTAAACCTTGGTCTACCCATATATGTCTAGGACACCTACCCGATTCCTTAACTATATATTTAAAGGCTTCAGTGACAGTGTCACCCCTCTTGTCTTTCAACGGTACACTCCATGCATATTTTGAATATACGTCACTAACATTTAACAAGTACTTATATCCAGTGTTTATCTGACTCCATTCCTTCATGTCAACTAAATCTGCACCCCAAATATCATCTACAGTGTACACTTCTACTTTCCTTTTCTCGAACTTTCTTCTAACAGGTTTATGTAATTCTTCTGCAAGATCTTCAAAGGGTCCAGATTTAAATTTTTGTTTTCGATTACAAAAATTTAAATTGAACCCTTCTTTAAGTTTTTTGAATGACCGAGTCCAAACCTTGCTTTGTTTTTCATAATATAATACACTAGTTTTGCCATATTTCTTTGAGTACTGTCATACTTAGGATCATTAGAAATTTCATAGGCCCTATGTGCTAAAGCCTCGTCGCTAATATTTCTACTAGACGTATCAGTATTTTCTGTATAAAATTGATCATGTAACTTACACATTTTATCCAACTCATTAATCCCCTTGTACCCCTCTCTATTTCTTTGTGTGTACTTTGTACCAGGACCGCAATAAGAATACTTATTTTGATTATTAAAGGACCTATTATTTACATATTCTCCTTGACTTGTCGGTAAATGTAATTCACCAACAGTATTTCCGATTTTTGATAGAACATTATTAAATACACCTTGACCACTTTTCTTCATCAAAGATGAAGCAGAATGTAATTCTGTGTTTGTGGTAAATTTAGATTTTTGTTTACCACATACTTTACATAGAGCAATTAACATTTTCCTGTTATTTTTAGAAATTCTTTCTTGCATATTTGTTGAATCTGTTACTGCTCTACATTTTAAACAGTACATTTAAAATCTATATTTTAATAACTTTCCATCTTGGGTGTTTGCCCATCAGATGTTAATCTAAATAATCTATCCGATAATATTAGTGCATATAGATGAGTTTCTGCAGGTACTGGTGCTCTCACTGAGCCGGTCGTTGAGAGAATTTAAAGAGCTCATCGTTCTCATGACTCCCGTGCCTCAGCAGTCAGGTCCAAAATGGAAGATGGAAATGTTTCGGCGGCTGTACGCATCCTCTGTTCAGACGAAAGCCCAGCGCAATGCAATTTAAACACTTTCAATATCCTGAAGGCCAAGCATCCACACGCAGCTAGTAGCAGTATAATGGCACCCCTTCCGGACTCAATGGAGACTCCGCCCATTCAAGTCTCAGAGCAGGATGTTGTCAAAGCTGTACGTAGCTTTCCAGCAGGCTCAGCCGGTGGTCCTGATAGCCTTCGCCCTCAGCATCTTCTGGAGCTTGTGACTTGTAGAGAGTCGGCTGGGACATTTTTGACCGCTTTGACTTCCTTCGAGAATCTCCTGCTTAGTGGTGTTTGCCCCCCTGAGGTCCAACCGGTGCTGTTTGGTGGTAAACTCTTTGCACTCAATAAGAAATCTGACGGCATTCGCTCCATTGCAGTGGGTTACATTTGGCGTCGTTTAGCCGCTAAATGCGCAAATCGCTATGCAGTGTCTGCTCTCAGCGATTACTTGAGCCCAATTCAACTTGAAGCTGGTATTCCAGGTGGCTGTGAGGCAGCTGTTCACGCTACTCGCCGTTTCGCTGAGTCAGTGCCAGCTGATCACTTCGTGGTAAAGCTAGACTTCTGTAATGCTTTTAATTGCTTGAGTAGATCACGAATGCTCAGCGAAATACATCACACGATACCTGAGCTGTATAGTTTCTGCCATCTAGCTTACTCAAGCCCTTCGTGGTTGAAGTTCGGAGACTGGTGCATAGAATCACAGGAAGGAGTCCAACAAGGGAATTCCTTAGGGCCCATGCTGTTTTGCTTGACTATTCACCCTCTCCTTACTTCTCTCTCTAGCGCTCTCGCGGTGGAATACCTAGATGACATTACTCTTGGTGGTTGCGAGTCGTCGATTGCAAATGATGTACAGACTATCATCGACAGAGGCCAAGAATTTGGGCTTCAGTTGAATCATACCAAGTGCGAAGTCATATCATCAGTCTGCAAATCTCCGGACAACTCAGTTTTGTCATCCTTTGTGCCAATGGGCCTATCCCATAGTACTCTACTCGGCGCGCCACTCTTTGGAGAAGAAGCTACTACCACCGCTTTATCTAGTCGCTTGGAGGTTCTCAAACGTTCAGCATCGCGCTTGAAGTCGCTAGCCGCTCATGATGCTTTGACAATCCTTCACATTTCATTAAGTGCACCTGAACTTATGCACATTCTGCGCTCTTGTCCGAGCTTCTCTAATCCGCGGCTTTTAGACTACGACGAGGCTCTTAGGCAATGCTTGTGCGCCGTTATCAACGCAGATTTTTCTGATTTGCAGTGGCAGCAAGCCAGTTTACCGGTGAGCAAAGGTGGTCTTGGAATTCGTCTTGTTTCCCATATCGCGCCTTCAGCCTTCTTGGCATCAGCGATGGGAACAAGGCAGTTGCAAGACGCCATCCTTCATAAGTGCTCCCTTTCTGCCGATAGATCCATTGACGTTGCGTTGTCAGTTTGGTCCAAAAGCCTCACCTCCAGTGCCCCATCTTCTACCTCAGTCAGTAACCAGAAATCATGGGACCGTCTTATAGTGGATCGGATTTATACCAGTCTGTTAGAATCCCAGTCCAATGCAGTAGACAGAGCACGACTCCTAGCTGTATCAACCAAAAGAGCAGCGACTGGCTTCACGCTCTCCCTGTTGCTTCTTGTGGGATTCTTTTAGACAATGAGGCGATTCGAGTAGCCGTTAGTTTCCGTTTAGGGGCGAAAACTTGCGAGCCTCACATGTGCCCCTGCGGTTATGGAGTCGACGCTTTAGGTCTCCACGGCCTCTCCTGCAAACAAAGCTCAGGTAGAATATCTCGCCATCACAATTTAAATGACTTAATATGGCGAGCACTTTCAAGAGCAGGCATCCCTTCCTCTAAAGAATCAAGTGGGTTGTCTAGATCAGACGGCAAGCGTCCGGACGGCTTGACTTTAGTGCCTTGGTGCAACGGTAAATGTGCCGTATGGGACGTCACGGTCATTGACACTATGGCAAATTCCTACCTGAATACAACTTCAGTCACAGCCGGTGGAGCTGCTGTTCATGCCGCCTCTAGGAAGTTGGATAAATACCGTGTTCTGTCCTTAGGATATGAAGTTGTTCCGGTGGCCATTGAAACCATGGGTCCGATGAATCCCGAAGGAGCTGACTTTATTAATGGCATAGGCAGACTTATTGCAGACCAAACCGGCGATAAGCGAGAGACTTCTCTTCTTTGGCAAAGGCCTTCCATGACTTTGCAAAGATTTAATGCAGTCTGCTTCAATAATTCTTTTAAGCCGTTTGATGACCTCGAGTAGCCGGGCGGCGATTCAGCACGTATTGCTTGAATCGGTTTTATCAAAGTCCAGGTTCTTTACACCGGGGTAAAAAAAAATAAATAATAATAATAATAATAATAATAAATAATAATAATAATAATAATGGTTTAACGTCTGATTCCTCGTGCAACAATGATGTCAGAGACGTTCCTCCATCACATGATGTCACTACAAATCGATTCAACCAAACGAAGAGAAACAAGAGATCCTACATGGTGCCAGACCAGTGATCAAAATAACATCTACAATACAGAACAAACCTACAATATTGATCAATCCTACCTCTGCCATACTGATAAAGATCATGAAGAGGGGGGATGGGTAGCAGTTGTAGTGGTTGATGTACTCGTCCAATATCTCGGTCTCTCCGTCAGAAACCTTCATGCCCCGAGGCGCCACATTACTCACGGCTGTCCTCACCAGCATCTGAAGCTTTGTCAGCTGAACCGTCGTCAACCCCTTGCCTTCCTCCGTTGTCATCTGACATTGTCAGCATTCAATCAATCAGTTAGTCCATCGCTAAACCAATCAATCAATCAATTATTCCATGCATCAGTATGATACAAACATAGCTAGAATTAAGTCAAACCATTAATCAATTAAAAAAAAATATTTTATTAATAAATTTCTTAATCAAATAACTTATCAGCCGCCTTAAAAGGCCAATAAATGTAGAATGTAGCACGCGCGACCAATGGACGTAGGATTAATATCCAGAGTTACCACCTGACAGATTGTCGAGAACTTTATGAACACTATTAAGTCCAAGGCCAAGCCGTAACTCACAAATCCATCACTACCCCACATTGTCTAGTACGTCTCAAGAGTATCATCATTAGTATCCCTTTTACAGACACATACAGCAGTTGGTGGGTTCAATTTTTCATTTCCTTATTCAATGTTACATTAAACAGCATTACACTAGAGCTTGTTCTATAGGCGGAAGGTAAGCAACTAATTGTAAGAGAGACATTGACACAATGATACCTGTCCTCTACGCACCTGAGCTACTGGTTTAATTCAGATCATCAAATAAAGCAACATATAACAATGCTTCAGAGAAAATAATAGTAATAATAACAACAATTAGAGTGCTACAGTCATCAATGACAACATCGAGCACTATTGAAACAAAATCAAGCCGGCCAACAAAAAGAAGATCCAAAAACGGTGCAAATTCCAAAATCCAGATAATCAGTCCGAAGTAAAGAGAATTAAAGAAAAGGAGGTTTAGGCGCAGGTCGCTGCTTATGGACACTGGATGGAAAAGAGAGATAGAAAAGGTAGGTCTTCAACTGCCTATGGAACTGTTCATAGGAATGCAAGGGCCGATCTGCTTCAAATGAAGATTTCCGAAGATTGGATTAAAGAATATTTAAAAGCACTGTGACAGTTCTATTAAAGAATAGAGACAGAAAAGTTAAATAGTTGCAAAGGAGGCAAATCTTAATTATTGCAAAAAGTCTTGTGAAATGAAAATCTTATTCTGAGAAGCTGTTTAGAAATTAAAGAAAATTGGCTGATAATTAAAAGTGATTGAAAGGATTCACACAGATGGATTAATACAACTATGTAAGCATTTTACATACAATTATGTAAACACGGGGTCAGATATCTTGAAGAATTGAGAACTATTTAAATTAATTTAAGCTATGTATAGTTTACAGATTATAAATACATCAAATACATTTGTAATAAAAATGCTGGTAAAGCTAAGGTTAACGTCAGTTTCCTCAATCGAAAGCGATGTCAGTGACGGGCGAGCCCAGGATTTGAACCCAGCAAATACTGATCTGCGGTCGAGTGTCTTACCGACTTCGATAAATAATGTATATTAATAATATATAATATATATTAATAAATAATGCACACTAATTTCTGTACAAATAAAATAGAAATAGATCAAAACATAAATTTCACACAACTAACCAGTCTCACGAATTCCTCGTAATCGAGGACGCCATCTCCATCGGTGTCAGCACGTCGCAGCAGACTCTTAAGCTGCTCCTGAGGCAGCTCATGCTCCTCCACCCCTCTCAGAGTCTCCCTCAATACACTCAGCGGGATACCCCCATTCTCCGCGTACTGCAAAAACAAATTAAATATTTAATTGGCATAAAGCAGAAGCTGGTAAAGGTAATTTTAACGTCAGTTTCCTCACTCGAAAGCGATGTCAGTAATGGGCGAGCCCAGGATTTGAGCCCCGCACCTACCGATCCGCGGTCGAGTATCTTACCGACGGCGGATCAGTTTATCTTATAAACTGGCAATTAATGTCAGAAGACACAATTAGAAGTAACTAAGTAACTACAAATTCATCATCATGCATGTGTGCTGGTACACCAAATAATTTGAAAAAGAATTCAGTAAGAAGATTGATGGTCATCCTGTTCTGCGTCTAGAAAAGCCTCAGTATTGGACTCCTCATCGCAATCAAAACAGAGTCAGAGACCAGCGGCTATTACTTCTATTACTTAATGATTGCTACTATGTCCAATGTAATGAGTTTTCATTCTATGGGATATATCAATTAAATGCATTTATTCAATTTATAGGATATATAAATTAAACATATTAATCAATTTTATAGGATATATAAATTAAATATATTAAGTCAGTAAATAAATAATATAGCAGTGGTCACACAATGAAGCGAATAGGCAAATTTTTGTCTTAGACATATTTAAAATGCTAACCTGGTCGAAAAATGGCTGGTACTTCTAAAATCAAATAACAGACAATGAACATACAAATTTACATCAATTATATGACACAAATTCTACAAAATGTTATAATTACATACTTTCAATGAAAATTATATATTTTTGTCTCTCGAAATGGGAGTAAGCGAACCTTTCTTGTGAAAGTAATAATTTCTCGATATTATACACATATTTGAATTAATTCACAAGAAAGTATTTGAGCTAGATCCATACATAGTAACCAGTAACTGAAGGATCTATAGCAAATATACTTCAGAAATATAAATAATAGGGGTATCAGTTTAGAATGAAATAAATTATCTATTAATTTCAACTAAATATATTTATTATAAATATATTATATATATATATATATATATATATATATATATATATATATATACATAAATATATGTATATATATATAGATATATGTATATGTATATATATATAATGTATATATATATATATATATATATATATATATATATATATATACATTATATATATGCATATACATATATCTATATATATATATACATATATTTATGTATATATATATATATATATATATAATATATTTATAATAAATATATTTAGTTGAAATTAATAGATAATTTATTTCATTCTAAACTGATACCCCTAATATTTATATTTCTGAAGTATATTTGCTATAGATCCTTCAGTTACTGGTATATAATATATATATAATGTATATATATATATATATTATATATATATATATACATTATATATATGCCTATATATATATATATATATATATATATATATATATATATATATATATATTATATTATATATATATACATATACATATATCTATAGATACATACATATATTTATGTGTATATATATAATATTATATATATATATATATATATATATAATATAATATATATACATAAATATATATATATATATATACATATACTTATGTATATATATATAATATTATATATAAATATATATATATATATAATATTATATATATATATACATATATATATATATATATATATATATATATATATAATTATATATGTATATATATATATATTTATCATATAAATATTGTATATAATTATATATATATATATATATATATATATATATATATATACATAGAACTCAGGCGTCATATTCAAAATTATAGTAATTTAAACCGCATTAGTAGTTTCATAAAACAAATTTAAGCAGACATACATACATACCTACATACATACATACATACATACATTCATACCTACATACATACATACATTCATACATACATACATACATGATTATGATGATGATGATGATGATGATGATGATGATGATGATGATGATGATGATGATGATGATGATGATGATGATGATGATGATGATGATGATGATGATGATGATGATGATGATGATGATGATGAGGACGACGACGACGACGACGAGGACGACGACGACGACGACGACGACGACGACGACGACGACGACGACGACGACGACGACGACGACGACGACGACGACAATGATGATGATGATGATGATGATGATGATGCACACAAACGCTTAGATGTTCAATATGTACAGTTTGGTGGGCTCATTTGCTGCATCTGCAAAATATTCGCTTTGAAAATTAATATATATGGACATTTAGTTGCAAACAATTGATTTTCGTTTCATTATTGTTAATATAGGCCTACCATTTCAACATCCTGTTCACTCTACTTGTACAGGGTGGTAGTAATGATAAAGGAAATTAATCCAATGTTTTTTTATTATTATACTATTATAGATGTTGTTTGTGTTAGGCCCATAATTATGTATGTATGCTATGAGACAGATAGTGGTCAAGTGTGCAGAATACATGAATCTGATTGGTCAGTGAAGAAATGCCCAAGAGTCACCAGAGAATGTGCCTAAGAGTCACCAGGTATATAAAGCTGGAAGATTAATGAAGTGAGAACATTCAAGTTACTATTTATTAATCTATTAAATTAATTGAATTAAAAAATAAATAAGTATAGCGGCAGCCAGACTGCTAAGTCCACACGGGGTAGGCCAAGGAACAAATTAAACCGAAGTCTAAACCGGATTATTGATAATACTTTAGGGACTGCGTGTTTAGATATACAGTTGAGCTCAATTTCGTAGTGTTAAGGCAGACCTATGTAGACGTAGGCTACACAGATATCTGAATCTTGATTTCTGTTTTAAAGTCAGATAAGAATTATTCACAGAAATGCTTAGGCCACCCTACAGCTGTATCGTATATGCTACTGCAGATCGGATTCCTACGCACCTCTGTGATATACTACTTCATGTGTAACATCGCAGCAAAGATAGGCCTATTCAATTACATAATCGAATCGGAATTTCATATATGAATTCCGCAAGTTAAAAATTTAAATACTTTAGCTCAGATACAGACAGAGAAACTAAAATTAAATAATTCCAAGCACTGACTCACTATCACTACTCAAACTAACTTTACTATAGGCCTAACTATTACCGTCACTATGGCTGCTATTATTGAGTTCTTGTCAGTTAGAATGTATTTTTAAACCTATTTTGCAGAAGATTTTTTACATATTTTAAACTTACTGAGCATATTCAAAGAAAAGCATATTCTACAACATCATGGCTACCGCTGAAGGTATGACAGAAGAAGTTAAATCTCTGATAGAATGTAAACTGTGCCTGTTAACATTCCAGCAACCAAAGTGTCTTCCATGTTTCCACACGTACTGTCAGGATTGTCTGCAGAAGTATGTGGATGAAGATGACACTGGAGATGAGCTTCCATGTCCTGAATGTCGTAAGATGTTCCGTGTTCCACCTCAAGGTGTGAGTGGTCTACCTAACAACTTCTTCATGATGAGAATAATGATAGAGCTGGATAGAGTGTCTGGCACAGAGTCAGAGAAGAGGAAGGTGGAAGACACTAGTAATAGTGGTGTGGCTGAAGGCACTGATGAGGGACCATCAGATTTAAAATCTAGGGAAGAAGGATTGAAAGCAGAAAAGAACCCTAATTGTGAAGGACACAGAAGTGAACCGTTGAGAGCCTACTGCTTGAAGTGTAACGTGTGCATCTGTATGTCTTGCATGCTAGGTGACCACAATGGGCATACATATGAGAAGATCGAGGTTGCTGCTCAGAGAATTTCCTCAGAATTTAGTGGCAATTTAACGAAGTTAAGTGAAATGGTAACGCGTGGCCAGAGCTCAGCAGAAGATTTAAAGACTGCCGAGGAACAGGTTATAAAAGAGTCGTTTGTGAATGAGCAGAAGATTAAAAAAAGATGTGATGAGATACGAAAGGTACTGACAGATTTAGAAGAAGAACTGTTGAGTGAAGTTAAAGCGTTTAAAGACACGAGGGTAAAGGAAATCAGAAGTAAACGGGATCAGGTGGAGTTTCAGAATGCGCAGTTTGAAAGTTTAATTATATATCTTAGAGCATTGAGAGACAAAGGATTTGATTGTGATATTGCAAGCAGTGGGAAAAAACTATCCACAGCTGAAAAGCTGCTGAAGTTAAGTGAAGAAGCCCAGGCTGAAGAACTGAAGATGATTCATATGGACTTTCTTACTTCCCGAGAAGCTCTGAAGCAGACCATCAATAGAAGCTCCATTGGAGAGTTTGTAACTGGAGGTATGAAACTAGATATTTATATTTATTTTAAGCTGGTGGTTCGTGCATATACATATGTAAGCCTATGTGTAAAGAAAATGACATAATTTTTGATGATTGTGAAAAGGTTAGATTTTATCTCGGTCGTCGGTAGGGCTTTTGCTTCGGAATCATGCATGACGATATCAAAATTAATATAATTTGTCTCTCAGCTGCAAAGCAAATATCATAATGTTAGAGGCTTGTCACTATTTAAAGAATAGGGAGTTTGTCTACGTCAGTTGCTCATAGTTGAGTTGTACGCTAGGTGTAAATAAATACATCTTTTTCAAATTTTTTTATTCTATTTAGAAATGTTCAAAGCCAATTAAGCGTATATATATATATATATATATATATATATATATATATATATAACAGCACACTGGGTCTGCAAACATTGATGCATGTTTAAGACCCATTTCCTCTTTCCTCTCCATGGTTATTAGTAATCGTTGCCTTTTGATGGCGCATCAATTGCAGCCGGCGTTCATTCAATAATAACCTTCCATCACCCTGGGATTTTCTCATTCCGAAGCTTTTACCAACACTCGGTCTTCCAAGGTGGTCACCCACAAAGTGCTAACCGAGGTCGATGCAGCTTAACTTCGATAATTGACGCGCAACTAAACCAAGTGCTCTAATCCCGCCGTCTAGTGCTATAATATACTGTATATACATGTATATGAATTATATATATTATTATACAATATTATTATTACATTGAGCGAATTTACAAATATTACTTCATTTTCATTTCGAATATTATTATATTCAGCGTATATACGGCATACTGTTATCAAAGAATTACACTTGTATTTTAAAGGTGAATCGGGTAAACATACTGTATATGTACATGCATAGAAATCATTTAGATATGTTAAAACACTAAAGGAATCTTAGAATAGCTGCATGTGCTAGAGATTGGCTCATGTTTTATTCACAGACAAGCGGCTTGTAACAATTGGACTCTCTACAGGACTATCAACTGAGCAGAAAATCTGTCACATCAGTCTAGACAAACCAGACGTTGTTAAAGTCATCAACTCTGCACCAGCC
The DNA here is from genome assembly GCA_905160935.1 of Enchytraeus crypticus. Taxonomy (NCBI): domain Eukaryota; kingdom Metazoa; phylum Annelida; class Clitellata; order Enchytraeida; family Enchytraeidae; genus Enchytraeus; species Enchytraeus crypticus. Next base: position 668,931 of record CAJHZI010000428.1, read on the forward strand.
TTTCTAAGGACGGAGTCAGCAGTTGGTGTGGTCAGTAACGACCTGTATGCTGTGGGTATTAGAAATGCTTATAGCGAGCTGTGGAAGTGGTCAGCTAGTAGAGACGAGTGGACGAGATGTAGGAATCTGCCGTCAGGTAGACGTAGACACTGCGTCACTGCTGTAGAGAACAAGATCTACGTGCTCGGAGGCTGGGTTGATGCTGATAAGAGAACACTTGATAGTATTCTCTCTTATGATATCAACTCTAACACGTGGACTGAAGCTGGTAAACTTCCTCACGCTGTTCATAGCGCCGCCTGTGTGATTTACAAGCACTGTGTGTATGTGTTTGGTGGAATGGATAAAGATTACAAGTCTCTCAGTCACGTTCAGATCTATGACACAACGACAGGTGGAGTCTCACTCGGTTCTAATCCAATGCCTCAAGCAGGTTATGCAATGAGAGCTGTGCTGTCGAGTCACTATACTTTACTTTTTGGGCGCTATATTTGCTACGCGTATGACTTTGAGTCAAATACGTGGCTAGAGAGATCGAGATTTAAGACAAATGTTGAACACTTTGGTTTAACTCTGGATGACAACACACTCTACATCTCAGGAGGTGGTACAGTGAGTGATGATGTGTGGAAATGTAGAGATGAAGTGATGAGTTTATCAGTGAAGGATTTTATATCAGATAACCAAACAGCTGAGTGGAGACATCACGCTACTTTACCAGCTCCTGCTCTTATACATGCATACAGTGACAAGCCTCTTACTGTAGTACTAGAAAACTGAAGCTTTTGAGAGACATGTTTAATTCCTAAATACACTTATAATTACAAATATAATACAATTGCAACTACAAACAAAGGGCAACGATTACTAAAAACAAAGGATGGAAAAATAGGAAATAGCAAAAGCTACAAAAGCCTTTGACTTTGAGTCATATACGTGGATGGATAGAGAGAGATTTAAGACAAATGTGGTACACTTTGGTTTAACTCTGGATGACAACACACTCTACATCTCAGGAGGTGGCACTTGGAGAAATGATGATGTGTGGACAAGTAGAGATGATGTGATGAGTTTATCAGTGGATGATTTTATATCAGTTAGCAAAGAAGCTGAGTGGAGACATCACGCCACTCTACCTACTCCGGCTCTTATACATTCAAACAATGACAAGCCTCTTATTGTCGTAATAGCCAACTGAAGCTTTGAGAGACATGTTTAATTCTTTAAATTTTTTTGTATATACTACACTTATAAGTACTCTTATATTCATACTACAATTACAACTAAAAACAAAAGGCAATAATTTTGCTCAAGTCGTTATTTTCGGCTGTATAAGTTTTCTTCAATCAATTTATCTCAAATAAGTTGTACCCATCAGCCATTGGCGTTGTGCCCTTGTCAACCAATGCAAGTGTCAGCAATTTGTTGCAATGAAAACGGCCACAATTCACTTTACATACTCGTATTTAAATTCATGCACACAAATAATCAACCTGTGTTGGATAGCTCAACGAACAATTTTGAAATTAAAACCTTTTTTCAAAATTTTGTACAACACAAGATTAACATTTGCATATGCAATAGAGCCTAACCGTGATTGCGTTGATGGAATTTACTGGTATTATTTGTGTTAAATTTAATTCATTGAGTTTTATTAATCCGTACCATTAAGTTAGTAAGTATATTTTCTAAATGTAACGCAATGATTAATTTAAGGGCAGCATTTCTTTTAAATTTGTCGTTGGTCTCAAATTAATCATGAAATGGTGATATAACATGAGATAATGTTCAATTGCCCATGAATGAATTTAAACACGTCACATGGAATTTTAGGCTATGTGTCGTTGAGCTTGTAAGTAGTCGCGACTCTCGATCAGCATATAGCAATCTAAAATTGAAATATACACAATTAGTGTAAACTCAAATACTTGCCTATTATTTGGATTCATAGTTTAACAGTTCGTTGTCGACATCAGCTGCTGTTAACATCAGTTGCTGTCAACATCAGCTGCTGTCAACATGAGCTGTTGTCAACATGAGCTGCTGTCAACATTAACTGCTGTCAGCATCAGCTGTTGGCCCGCTATTGAAGAGTTCTCAACGAAATACTACACAGCGTTAATTTATCATTCAGAAACTTCCAATGTTGAAATTCTAAGTACTAATATTAAATCTTACTCACTTGAATATTTAGGCTACTCGAAACGGCTTCTAACATACCACAAACATTGTTGAAGCTAAGTTGGTGTGGGGTATCTTACAGCAATTGATATCGCTAGATATGATGCGAATGTGGGATTCGATTTGTGACCTTCTTCACACAAGATTGCTACATTGCATCTCGGTCACTCAACTGTTGGAATAGTCATGATGTAGGAGTTATGATTTGAGGGATATTCTAACCCCTGGTGTTTAGTTCATCTCAGTTTTATTTAAATTTCCAGATAGTATCTAATGGTCTTTGCATTGAGCTATTACATTATTAAAGTATTAAAACAGTTGCAAAGTTCAGATATTTAGTCAATTTACCTTAATGGACCATTTTGTACTGCACGTTATAATTTTTTATATTACGTTTGTTGTAAAGTTCAGATATTATTTCACGTGCAGCACAATGCACTTTGAAGCCATTATTATTTCTTTTAAATTGACTAAATAAGGTTCCGTCATAAGCTCAATGTAGAGGTATTTTATACGGCTCGATCGTTATCAGGATTGATAAACACCTTTATGATATACAGCTTTCCCTACCCAGGCAAGATTTATTGCAGTGTGATGGTTTATATTTATGAAAGTCTACAGAGATGCCTAGACTCAATAAATAAGAATCGCATGGTGCGCTTCAAAACTATTTGACGATTTCTTAACCATAGTTTCTGGTAGAGTTCCATATTTTACTTTCGTAGTATTAACATAAAAGTGTTTGAAATTTGGTATATAGACTTAGTTGCAAATGATAGAATTCCTAGTTATCACACTATTTTTAGAATAAAAGGCATACGCTCTGTCTCGTCGATGGCACCTTCTGCCTTTTTGGCTTGAGCAGCGGGGACTGGCGTTCTACAGGATTCAATGCTTTCCGGATTCTTTCAAATTCCCGACTTGGAGATATCCAGGATTCAGGGCATTTGGACTGCTCTGTAAACATCCGAACCTCCAATCGGTATGATGGCTAATAGCATGAAGGTTGGGACTTAAAGGTCACTACTGCTTTGCACACGGAACTCCTTGCGAAGCCGCTTTTGCCACTAGAAAAGGCGCGGCTGCTCGCAGTGTCGGCCGCCCATAGTGGAGACTGGATCAAGGCTTTACCAATCTCATCATGCGGCCTACGTCTGGACGACGAAGCAGTCAGAGTCGCGGCCGGTCTTCGTCTGGGCACTACCTTATGTGAGCCACACAACTGCATTTGTGGTGTCTCAGTCAATTTAGGCATTCACGGCCTGTCGTGCAAGCGTAGTGCCGGCAGACTCAGCAGACATCAGTTCACTTGATCTGGCGAGCCCTGAGTCGAGCGAATATCCCAGCCGTTAAAGATCCCCTGGGATTGATCCGCACTGATGGTAAACGTCCAGACGGTGTCTCTCAAATTCCATGGGCAGAGGGGCAGTGTGTTAGCTGGGACGTCACTGTTACGGTCACTTTCTCAGTAAGCAATCTCGGCCTTTCTTGCGCTGCTGCTGGTGCTGCAGCAGAAGCCGCGGCTAATAGGAAAACTCTGAAGTATGCCGAAATCTCTGACAACTATATCTTCATGCCTATTGCCTTTGAGACCCTGGGGCCCATCAACTCTCTCGCATCAGACTTTAGTGACGAAATAGGCAGGAGGACCAGCACCATTACTGGTGATAAGCGCGAAAAATGTTTTCTGTGGCAGCGACTGTCAATTGCTCTCCAGCTATTCAATGCAGTCTGCTTCAGTGGCACTTTGGCTAAAGCGGCTTCCCAGAGTGCAGAGGAATTATTTTAATCGCTTTTTTAAAACTTTTTATTAAATAAAGTCTCTTTTATCTTATTTTTTAGCCCAGGGCCCTCTCACAGCGTCTTACCAATAAAAGTTCAAAGTTTTCAAATCTTTGTTGATCTGTCTGAACCAAGTAGCCTACTTCAATGTACCTGGTTGGTATTTTATTCTATAGGGCCACTGAAAAAGTATGGACTGGAAAAATTTTTAAGGTGCTTCATAATATTACTTAATTTCTTTTAGGGCCTACTCTAAATTTTAGTAAAAATTTAATATCAGAACCAAATTTCTCATTCCTACTTAGGCCTACTGTTTTCTTTAATTCCCAAGAAGAGGATTTTTTGAAACGTTCGACTTACTGCATGATAGCGAACTAATTTCCTACGAACACGATATTGGTGAAATTTTAGGCCTACTTGTAAAACAAAACGGAAAACTATTCTGTATTTGAGTAATATAAGTACAAGACATTGATGAAATGTTTTTGTTCTAAATCAAAATCTCCCAAGTAAAATTCTATCTTTTCCAATCTGAAGAAAACTAACTTCTGCTAATATGACAGCCTATGTATTGCTTTTAGTTCAGTTTCCGCGCGAGCGAAAATTGCAGTATTTAAAACACATGATTGTGGTCTTATAATATGCGATGGTTTATTAATTCATGCAATTATAGCTTGCGTTGAAATTGAACTAATAGCGGCAAATAGGCTGTGATGTTAGCAAGAGTTAGTTTTCTTCTTATTGGAAGAGGATTGAATTTTACTTGAGAGATTTTGATATATAGCAAAAAATTTAAATTATAAATTAACAATTCCTGAAGCAGTAAATATGAATATGTTTTGTACTAATGCAAACAAAGTGATTAAATTCAAATAGTTTCCAGAACTCAACACTCGCTACGTCCATTAATAACTTCGTATAAGGCCTAAGTACTATTTCTTTTACTGCTTCTGTTACTGTTTCTGTTACTACTTCAGTTGCTGTGACTGTTACTGTGACTGTTGATTTGTCTGCGTTCACACGTCTTTGTCGATGATTAGTGACTTATGAATAAACACATACATTACTACTACTGCTATTGCTATTATTAAGTTACATGATGTGATTTCTAATATAGGCCCAGGCATAAGTATAATCTTATTTTGATAAATTTATTATTACATTCTTTAGCTTTAAAGAAAAAATCCAACGCTAGTTTAAAGCATATTCGTCATCATCATGGATACCGCTGTAGGTCTGACAAAGGAAGTTAAATCTCTGGTAGAATGTACCTAATAGACTTAAGAGATGTGTTAGGAGAACGTACTGAGAGATGTAGAAGTAAACTGTTCAGAGATGTTCCTTTCAATTCTACATTGAGAGTCAGTAGATATCAGCACCAGACCTATAATATCAACACAACTTCAAATTTGTATCTCCAACATCACAGTGCTTCATAAATTTAACTTTTGCAAGAAAGATCTATTTTCGTACATCTTGAATATTGGATTTATCGCATAATATTTATATATTTATTTATTTATTTATATTTATTTATTTATTAAAAGAGGTCATAGAAGGTAGCATGGAGGGAAAAAGAGGCAGGGGCAGGCCTTTATTAGGTACGTAAGATGATTTAAAGACCCACTCATATGTGGAAATGAAGAGGAAGGCGGAAGACAGAGAAGAGTGGAGGCGTTATACACCAGGGACCTGCCAGTAGGCAGTGCACTAAGTGATAGAGAGAGAGAGAGAGAGAGATTTATATATCATATCTCTACAACACTGATCTATCCCACCTCTACTACACTGTTCTATCCTATCAAGCAGTCTCAAAGCTCGGTCACAGGCCATGACACTGCTATAAAAAGTGTCCACGTTTATTATTATTATTCTTATCCTACCTCTACTATAAAAATCCATCTAAAAATAATAATAAGAATTATAATAAGAATAATAAGAATAATAATAATAATAATAATAATAATAATAATGAAGGTTTAGTGTCCGCTTCCTCGTGCAAGAACGAGGTCAGAGACGTCCCCACATCACATGATGTAACTACAAATCGATTCAACCAAACAAAGAGAAAAAGAGACCCTACACGGCGCCAGACCCGTGATCAAAATAACCGCTCCATTTCAGAACCAATCTGACTACACAATATTGATCAATCCTAACTCTGCAATACTGATAAAGATCATGAAGAGGGGTGGTGGGTAGCAGTTGTAGTGGTTGATGTACTCATCCACTATCTCGGTCTCTCCGTCGGAAGCCTTCATACCCCGAGGCGCCACACTGCTCACGGCCGTCCTCACCAGCATCTGAAACTTTGTCAGCTGAACCGTCGTCACCCCTTGCCTTCCTCCGTCGTCATCTGACAAAACATTGTCAGTCAATCAATCAATCATCTGACAAAACATTGTCAGTCAATCACTCAATTAGTCAATCACTTGCCTTCTTCCGTCTTCATCTGACAAACATTTTCAGTCAATCAATCAATTAGTCAATCACTTGCCTTCCTACATCGCCATCTGACGTTGTTAGCAGTCAATCAATCAGTTAGTCCATCGCTAAACCAATCAATCAATCAATTATTCCATGCATCAGTATGATACAAACATAGCTAGAATTAAGTCAAACCATTAATCAATAAAAAAAAATATTTTATTAATAAATTTCTTAATCAAATAACTTATCAGCCGCCTTAAAAGGCCAATAAATGTAGAATGTAGCACGCGCGACCAATGGATGTAGGATTAATATCCAGAGTTACCACCTGACAGATTGTCGAGAACTTTATAAACACTAGTAGTATATAAATGACAGTTCACCGGCATGCAGGAAAAATTTCCTGAACGTTTTATAATTATAGGAGAAAATTAAAAAATTAAAAAATATAGATTTTTCAAAATTTTTAAAAAGTTAAAAAATACTTTACTGCACGAGCTATAATTACAGTAGAATTTGAAAAAAAGTAAATCACTAGCATGATACCAACTTTTCCCTGAACGACTTATAATTATAGGAGAAAATTAAAAAATTAAAAAATAAATATTTTTTGAAAAATATACAAACTTTTCCCTGAACGACTAATAATTACAGTAGAAAAATAAAAAATAAAAATATTTATAAAATACAAAAAAATTCCCTTCATGACCTACATTTACAGGAGAATTTGAAAAAAGTAAAAAAGTACATAAATTCCCTTCACCACCTTATAATTGTAGTAGAAATGAAAAAGTAAATATACAGATTCATGGAAAAAACAGCATACTGTATGTCCTGTAATTCTAGTAGAAATTGAAAATATAAAAATATTAGACCAGACAGTGTATTTCTTCCCCTGCACGAGCTATAATTGCAGTAGAAATGAAACGTATTTTTAAAGTTATGCAGTAATATCTTTATTGTACTGCAAATTTACAACATTCAGTACAATAATTCTATATCATAGAAAATGATATAGAATTAGCAAGTACTTTAAAAGTGTTGAGTTGTGGAGTTATATTTAGGTCTATTTTGTCTAATGGTTATATCATTTTCATTCCAGCACCATTCAATTTTCGTACAAGGTCTTGAATTGCAATTGCATCCGTACCAGAACCGGATAAAATATTATTGATATTTGTAGCTCCATGATTAATTAATCTATCTAATATATCTTTGGTTTTCTGATTAATTACTTCTGGTTGTGCCTTAAGTCCAGTCAATTTTGTGATATTTTCCTGATTTTTAGGAGTAAATATTTTTTCTGAAGCTTTATCAATCAATCGTTTACCAGCATCAATTGCTGTAGTTTTTCCTACATCTACAACTTTTTTACCAATTTCTTTTGTAGCTTCTTTACCTACACTAAGAGCTGTTTGAGCTATTTGTTTAGCGGCATTGGATGTAATTAATCTCTTGAAAAAATTAGCAATACTATCAAAAATTCCAGCCCCTCCGACAACGTGCTGTTTCTTGTATCGTCGTTTAGTCACTATTAACATTTATAAATGCAACATAATTTTTTTATAATAATCTTTATCAATAACTTCTTGACGAAGCAATTCATCACAAATGCTAATTATTTCATTCCTTACTCCTGTGTTACCTGCACTAAAGCTAGCCATTCGTAATTCCAACATCTCTGCTAGTGTATTAGGATCACTAGGTAAAATAATTGCTGTTTGAAGACCCTTACCATGTCCAAACTTTTGCCATATCGGTTTAATTATGTTTCTGTATTTATCACACCTTGATGCTTTAGGTCTATTTGGGTTATTAGTTTGTCTTATAGCATTAGTGTCGTCTAGTATTTCAGCATAGTTATCAAGATCAGCGTCATCATACTTAGATTTGTCTGGCGATTTCATTGTTACTAATTCCCAAAGACCTGGGGTACCTGAATATATTTTTTCTCCGACTTGAATATCATCCCCAGTTATTTCTATTGGACTTTCACCTATATAAAACCTTCCATCTTTAGACTGTATACCAAAAGTTGTGTCAGTATTTTTTTTATTTGAAGCATACTCTTTCAAATACTTAGTAGCCAAATTACCTAATTCTAATGTTCTAATATCCTCTACTGCTGGATTGACATCTTGAATCGCTGGATATTGAGAAAACTGAATAGCAGCAGGCAGAGCTTGTAAAGCATTTGTCGTAGCTTCAGCATTTTCTTTTATACTTTGCAATTCTTTTACAATTTCAGTTTGAGTATTAACAATAGGTGAGTAGCGCTTACTTAATTCTCGACTCAAATTGATATCACCCAATTTTCACTTAAATTATTGTGTTTAATATTTGCTTTCGTTTTCAGAAATTCTTCAACAATTGCGTCACGCTTTCTAGGATCTGATATCTTTAGGAACGACATTTTAAAAATAGGAATGAATAAAGTTTAACATAAATTTGAACATAAAATCGAACATAAAATCGAACATAAAATCGAACATAAAATCGAACATAAAATCAAACATAATATTTATGTTTAGTAAACATAAATATTAATATTGTGATTATGATTTAATTTTTATAATAACATACCAAGAATAGGAATGTTTTTAAAAGGTGAATTTGGTCCTAATAGTAAACCTCTTCCTACTTCTGAGTCAATACTTTCAAATCCCGACCCTGATTTCAAAAATAAACCAGATCCTGTTACAGAAGCACCTTTCGACCATGGAGACAGAAATAAACCATCACCAACGGCTTTTACTTTACAAGCCATATTGCCACGTTTTATATATAACACTCCTCCAGTACCAAAGGCCTTTGAGACTCCAGTACTTGCTAATCCACTAAGCGCTCCAGTTGCCAAAGCAGGTAATGCAGTTTTTAAAACAAATGGAGCAACTGTACTGCCAAGTATACCGAGAAGAGCAGGTATAAATCCTCCTTTAACTTTTCTATTATGTAGTAATTGAGTTTTGCTCATTTTTATTGTAATTCCAACTCCTTTTTCGTATGCCTTAGCTATTTTCTTAATCTGGCTCTGTGTTAATGCTAGTATATGATCACCATTTAAGTCTTCATGTTTTAACCTGATGCTCACTTCTGTGCTGGTCTTAACAGCCTCATTAATTTTGTCTTTCTGTCCCTCTGAAATATTTAGTTTGACATTAGTATAACGACTCATTTTATAATAAGATTATATTTTTAATTATCATTTATTGGAAACTTTTCAAGTCTACTCGTATTATACTTGTCTAATATGAAATCTAAGAGTTAATTCCTCTCCTCTTAGATTGATTAAATTTCCGTTTTGATCAGTAAGTTTTGTTTCCATCGTAGAAATTGTGTTCATAGTAATAGGAAGATATATTAAATTTAGTGGTCTCTCAATGATCTTATAACCTGGCCCAACATTAGGAAAGAAACTATATATAATGTTTTCTTGAGTCCCATTTGAATACGATGCTCCAATTATATCACTAGTTATTCTTATACTGCTAATATTAGTAATATTGACTATGTTTTCAGATTCATTACGACCATCACCATAAATTTTATTATTGAATCCTAACACTGACCTAAGAGAATTTTCTGTAGAAAAATTTAATTTATAATTTGAAGCAACATCCAATACTGATTTTAAAGTGTTTCTGTTTGGATACAACGTTATGCAATATTTTTCATTAGCATTATCATAATGACCATTTTCTTTCATAGCTCTTTGAATGTAAGCATTAATATCAACTATTTCATAGCAACCTTCTGGAATGTTAATATTGAACCAGGACAAGCCATTATCTGGTGAATATTTAAAATTATTATTTGTTTCATCAATGTTTGGAAAGGAATAGTAAACGTCCATATTATATAAGGCCATCTCATACTTTTTATTGCTATCTAGCTGAATAACCGGATTAAATTTCGTCAATATTCGAGAACTTGTTTGATTTTGCGTAATGAAAAATGATGATTTTCCCTCGGTATTATGAGCAATATTTTCAGTATTTTTAGCTATCTGTTGCAAATACGAATCCATTTCTTTTATTAATAAGTAAGTTTAAATTAGCAATTGAAAAGATTTTCCTAATCTGGAATGAAAAAAGTATCCAAGCTCATTCTGTATTTACCCTTATCCTTTTTGCTTGTTAAATCTATTACAACAAATCCATGAGGTTGTTTCCAGGCAATCTTGCACAGATGTTTAAAATCTTCCTTAGCCATATCAGTACTAACATGGTCACTGTAAATATGGTTGATATTTTTCAGATCTTGTGGAAATAAACAAATGAAATTAGCATTTTCTCGTATGGTTTGCCTTGGTAACTTGAAATAATTCTGTGCTAGGTAGAAACAGTCAACATTACTGTGTCTTCCTCTTATATAATATGCTTCACACTTGCTTTGTTTTTCCAACTGCAAGTCGTCAAATATCATCAAATTTTTCTTTTCAGCATTTAAGTCTCCAGGATCTGGTACATCTTCTGAGGTTTCAAAAAACTTGCAATCTACATCATAATTACTGTCAAGATTTTTAGCCATTTCTTCTATTACAACTGCTGGCGGTACTTTTAATTTAATAATCTCATCTTGAAATTCAAATAATCTGAGTATGGCTTCCTTTGGTAATTTCTCTTCAAATGCCTTCCTTAAAATTTTATACTCTGGTTGAAATAGAGATTTGCCAAAGACTTGCAGATTGTTGTAGTCCAACCAACCTGGTCTCAATAGTAAATTCAATAGAAGTGTTGTTTTGCCTGAACCTGATTTACCTACAATTAAACCTCGTACACTTCTGGGAACCAGTGGGTGGTTATTTCTTTTTGATAATGTGTCGCACCAAGATATATTTTGTATTTCCATTTAATAATAGTTTCTTAATATTAAAATGTATTGCGTAAAGTGCAAAAGTCAAACTGAAACTAATAATATTCAGACGTTTATAAGCAAAAATAATCGCCATATGCAAAGAGGTTTATGTATCATTTGTGGAAGTAGTAAAACTCAATTTATAAGTCACGCTGTTGGCGCAAAAATTTCTTCAGTGTCGTGGACAAATCAGATTGCAAATGAATTGCACAAACCTGCAATAAAGAAGTTCAAAAAAAGAAGAGTATTCGTAAAAGGAATTGATGAAATTTGGACATGTGACTTGGTAGATATGCGATCATTAGCGAAGACAAATAATGGTATAAAATATTTATTAACGATTGTTGATGTCTTTTCTAAAATGGCTTGGATTGTTCCTTTGAAAAATAAAACTGGTGCTATCGTAGCAGAGTCTTTCTCTGAAATATTCAAAAGTGGTAGAAGACCAAAGAAAATTTGGTCTGATAAAGGCAGAGAATTTTATAATAAAGATTTCAGAAAACTACTTGGAGAATCCATAGACTTATACTCTACAGAAAATGAAGAAAAATCTAGTATAATCGAAAGATTTAATAGAACAATACGAGAAATTATGGCCCGTTATTTTACAGCGAATTCTACAACAAAGTACATTGACATTTTGGATGAGCTTGTGAGAAAATATAACAACACAAGGCACAGCTCCATAAAAATGACTCCATTAGAGGCTAGTGAGAAGAAAAACGAACCAACTGTATTTAGAAATTTATATCCTAATTTAGAACTAGAAATCAGCAATCCAAAGTTTTCATTGGGAGATAGAGTGAGGATTGCAGCCAAAAAGAAATTATTTTCAAAAGGTTGCGCACCTAATTGGACTCGGGAGAGTTTTGTAGTTTCCCATGTTCTGTTCACTGATCCAATAACTTATAGAATAACTGATGAAAATGGAGAAGAAATTAAGGGATCGTTTTATGAGCAAGAACTGCAGAAAACATATTTGGATCAGAATTAATAAATTAAAAAAAATATTATATTATTAAAATGCAATCAGATATTCTTAAATTTACAGACACACCATTAACGGATGAGGGAATTGAGAGATACGAGTACCATGCATACGAACCAGTTTCTGGAACAAATTTAAATAATCCTGGTGAGATTCGTATAAATATTGAACTGCACGATCAGTTCCTTCATCCATCTGAAAGTTATCTCCAATTTGAAGGTAGACTAACGAAAGCGGATGGAACTGCATATGCTAATGCTGACGTTGTGGCAATAACTAATAATGGTCTAATGCACTTATTTAGTCAAGCATCATATTCACTATCAAACCAAGAAATTGAAACTGTATTTCATCCAGGACAAACAACAACAATGCTTGGATTACTCAAATATCCTAACGATTTTGCACTAGCACAAGGTCTCAATCAACTGTGGTATAAGGATACTGGAACTGCTGCGAATATTGCAGGAAATACTGGATTTGCTGTTAGACATGCATATCTAATTGAGAAGCCAACAACTAAGGGAACATTTAGTTTTATTGTTCCATTGAAGCACATATTTGGCTTCTGTGAAGATTACGATAAAGTTATGTATGGATTCAAGCACACATTAACGCTTGTTCGCAAGTCTGATGATGATGCTATATTTAGACTGGCTGCTGCAGGAGCAGGAAAAGTAGACATCAAAAGTATTTCATGGTTTATGCCTCATGTAACTCCGTCCGATATGGAGAGAATGCAATTATATAAAAGTATTGAATCAAAAGTTTCGATTCCTACAGCATTTCGCGCTCATCAATGCGATACTATAACCGTTCCTCAGTCAACAACATTTACTTGGCGTCTTAGTGTGAAAACATCTCCAGAAAAACCAAGATATGTCATTGTGGGATTTCAAACAAATCTTTCTGGTAATCAAGAAGCCAATCCATCAATTTTTAATCATTGCGATCTTAAAAATATGTATGTAATGCTGAATCAAAATAGATATCCTACTGTTGATTACAATCTATCTTTTCCGAATCAACAGTATTCAAGGGCGTACAGAGATGCAGCGACATTTAGTGAAAAGTTTTACGGAATGGATCAGTTGATCACTCAAAGTAATATCACACCAAGTGATTACAAGGATCTTTTTCCATTAATGGTTTTTGATGTTAGCAAACAGTCTGAAAGACTAATATCGTCAGTAGTTGATGTTCAAATTAAAGCTACTTTTAATACTGCAGTTCCAGCTAATACACAAGCCTTTGCTCTTATAATTTCCGATAAACTGCTAAATTTTCAATCGGATGGACAAAAAATGAATGTGGTATATTAAGCCTCATAATAATCGTAATTAAAGGACTAAATAATCGAAAATAAATTATATATCACATGAAGTGATATATAATTAAAATGGTAATTATAAAATGCAAAGTATAAGTGTGGAAGGTGTAATATTACCAAATATTCCACTGTCAAATATTCAACTGATCGATGCAGTAAAAAAGTTAAAAATAAAAAACTTTAGAGGAGTATTCATGAGGAATGCACTGTTGAAGAGGCCTAACTCACATGAATGCGGAATTTTAAATTTAGACGATTCTGGTGGAAAAGGAACTCATTGGGTTGCATGGATGAAGAGCAATTTAGAAAAATGGTATTTTGATAGTTATGGTCTTCCTCCGCCTACAGAGCTAGTAAACTATTTGAAAAGTCCAATATATTATAATAGTGAAAGAATACAGCCTGATGGTGAAGTGTTTTGTGGACATCTGTGTTTGTATATGTTAAAGAAAGTTCAAGATGGAAATGATTTTCAAGAAGTCATAAATAATTTATATTAATAAAATAAAAATGTCTGTCGATAAGTTTGGACATACTGATACCGGATATGCACAGAGAACCACTGCTGAAGGTGTTACTTTATATCAAGCATTAAATACGTTTCTTAGACGAGATGGAGCTAACACTGCCATAGAAAATATAAATTTAGACTCACACAAGCTGATTAATGTGCTAGACCCTACTGATATCCAAGATGCTGCAACTAAAAATTACGTAGATTCGAATATAAGTACAAAAATATCTAATAGTGGTGATACAATGCATGGGGATCTCAATATGAATAATAATGGACTGCTAAATATCAGAAATCCAATTAATAATCAAGACTGTGCTACGAAAGAATATTGCGACATATCATCAGATAGTTTGTTGAACACTGTAAGACATGATTTTGAGAATATGGCTGATGCAGTTTCGAGAGAGTTAGCTACAAAACTTAATATTACGGGAGGTGATATGAATGGTAAAATTAGTATGAATTGGAATACTATCTCAGACGTTATGTTTCCAATCGATTCATATGATGTTGTTAGTCGAATGTATGTGCAACATGTAAACCAGAATGATGAGATTAGTTATAAGAAATTAGTCGCTATTGCAAATGAAGTGTCAGTAGTCTTAAACAACGATCCTACTGTGCAAAAGTATGTGAGTTATTTTAATTCAAGGTATGCCAAAGCTATTATTTTATCTGGAATAATCTCAGATATGTTTAGTTCTGAGGACGTTTTTGACGAATTTAAAAAGTTTATATTTGTTCGTGAACTAAAATTAATAATCATACAAATTATTGAAGATCTAAGTGAAAGTTTCTTTATGCAACTTAAGCGAAATTTATTGAAAGAAAAACTGCTTGATACATTAATTAATGGGTCAATACGTAAGAAATGCTATAGAATAGTTAATGAACTAGCTAATCGAATTAATCCCAATCGTAAAGATGCAGCACTGGAACTAATCACACAAAAGAATTTGACATTGATACAGATAGGCTATATACACATTGACGAGTCGTTACTACAGTAGGCCTACGGGTAATTTTATAACACTACAATGTGTTATAAAATTCTAATATTCCTTCAACAGCTGATTATAGTCTTCTTGTGAGAAATTGCCGTTGCATAAAATGACTTGCTGAAGTTTGATTTCAATTTTGTGCAGTTTTTCGATTGCTTTATTTATTTCATGCTTTTTGTTCTGTATATTAAACTTAGCTGAAAGGCTTGTCAGTATGCCAGAGGTAATGGATAATACAGTTATTGTAATCGGTGGTATTCCTACAATACTTGTCAGTGATGCAATTATCGTTGAAACAGATACCGAAGATATAACCGATGTATAGTATACAATTTTTATTATTCTTCTTTTTCGTTTTAGTTTCTGAATTTTTTCCTGAGACGCTATCAGTCTCTGGTTGAGATATTGTTTAGCTTTTTCAGACAAGGTAGTAGGACTGTTATGCATTCTTTTATAAAATTATTTTTTAACTTTTATGGTTTATTTTTTGACTCTGCATGTTCACGTACATGTAAGTTTATAATGTCCATAAGCTAATGTATGTATTCCATCATCCATTATTATACGTTTATCGTCATCGGCAGACAATGCTATTTTATTAATCTCCTCTGAATATATATCATGAAAATGGCTTCTTATAACCTTCATTTTTCTCCTTTGTTCCTCTCCACTAAGCAAACACTTTTTATAATCCTCATGAGTGATTGTTTTGTTGACAACATTCTTCTTAATACCCTTGCACTTCTTATGATCATCTCCTTCAAGCATTTTATAAGAATATAGCTTTGCTCTTAAGCCTACAAACTCTTCTATTTGTCTCCCCGCTGCTTCGTCTTTGAACATTCCCAAAACTTTCTTGTTTTGCCCCGATTTTATGCCAGAAGGATGATTCTGTGGATACTCACTTGTATCGAATTTTGTTTTAATGTCTTCACTAATGTCCTTATAAAAATCATCAGTTAAAATTTCATACATCAAAGAGTCAGTATCAGTGAATAAAAGCTTTGCTCTCTTGTTATATTTATTTTTGATGTAGTTGTAATGAAAATCGTACATTATTGTTTTACTTAAATCAAGTATGCACATGCCTAAGTAGATTGGTTTATTGTACACTAGCTCTGTTCTTTTCATATTAATAGCAATCAAGTTTTCGTCAAAGATTGTACAATGATCAAAATTAGGTTTTGATGCTAGTTTCGACGCTTTTATAGCATCTGTGACTAATCTAACATCCACTCTCTTTTCAATATTTTCCATAGTTTTGCCAAAGACTGAATTGTTCATCAGTTTGAAGAAATCCTTGTCAAAATCATTGCATGCTTTTGTTCTCAATTCTGTATTGAGGTCTATATACTCTTTCAGCCATTCACTCTCTTTAAATTTTATTCCTCTGTGAATTTTGGTTATTTTCAATCCTAGGCGTTCATATAATTTTAAAGTTTCATAATGAACAACGTATTTTTTCTTATTGTTTAAATTTGGAATTAATTTATTTACTGTAGATCCTTCAGGCTTTATACATTCAGGAGCAAGTGGATAATCATTATGAAGATCATGCAGTTTTTTTGAATATTTTAGGTCAACCTCTAATATGCAACTTTTATTTTTCCAGTTATTCAATTCATCATTAGTCATCCATTTAAATCCGTGGGTAGGTAATTTTTTTCGCATTCCTACTCCATATAAATTATTACAATCTAGATATGCCAAAAAAGATGATGGTTTGTTTTTATCAAACGCTTCACCCATGTATTTATTATTGGCTTTTCCATATCGATTTGATATAGTGCATATTCCACCACGTACTCCGCGCCTAATCATGAGTAGCATATCATAATCACTGAGGAGCTCCAAATTAACTTTTGTCATTTTTAGAGCAGCATCCCAAGCTAAGCCTGGAGACGTATAATACCATGCGGGATCTAATTTATAATTAGACATGCATACATCTCTAAAATTTTCAAATATATCAGCTAACAAAAGGACATCTGAAACATTATAGATATCATGATACTCTCTTAGTGAACGACAGCTAAATTCTTTCCATACATTTTCTGCATGCTCATAGTCCTCGTTGCTAATATCAGAATCATATAATTTTGAATAAAATACATGCTTTGGAGGTAGTTTAGTTTCATTGAGGCGTACAATTGAATCTACATAATCGTATGGATAAATACCCTTAACTAATAGAAGATCTCTTTGTTTTCCAGAATAAAATCTATTCAAATTTTTATACTGGTCTTTGTGAAGATTTTTTGAGAGTGATTCAAGACTGGAGGACATAAAACTGAAACTATCTAAAAATCTCAGTTCACGTTTAACATGCATTTCTTTCCCATCTTTTATGAATGTATCGACAATTACTTCTTTACTAAATGATATGTACTTTTCCTCATTAATGGGTATGCATTTTATATTTTCACCCTCTTTTCCGCGTAGTTTCTTGATAAATAAATGACCATCATAGCCAGAGAGATTATGAAATAGTACTGGAATAAATTTTGGGACTTTGAAATTTAGATTGCATTTATTGTGTGCAGCACCCCTATATGATCCAGTAAGATGGCAGTGATCTGTTACTCGATCTTTTTTTAACTTTTCACCGCATATATGGCATTTAGTAGCATTGTTAAAGCTCTCTTCATCTCTTTTGGTAAAGATCATTTTTTTACGAAACTTAAATTTATTATATATTGCTTTGATATCCTCTTCTAAACTATCTATGAATTTCTGAGCAACATCGTCGTCCTCTGAGGTTGCTGTAAACGTAACTGGAGCTTTTGAGTAAACGGTATCATCAAAACATTTAATGTAATAACAAAATGAACTAGGTGTGTGTTTTTGATACCTATTTGTGTATGATTTGTTTGAAGAAGGTTGACATGAATGTATTGGTTTAATGAATGATTCAAAATCTGCATAAACAACAAAGGGTACTTTCATCGTTCTATTGTAATTAGTAAAACTCAACATGGTATTCGGTTCAGGTAGTTTAACTTTCGTGGGAGCATTTTGCTTGCATTCCTCTTTATGTTTACTAAGAGACTTTTCTGTTGGATAGCTAATAAAACATCTTAAGCAGAAATAGCGTTTACCATCATGCTTACTTATTTGAGATGACAACAATCTGCTTATATTTTTTACTAGGCAATAATGTTGATTTTCTTCTTCTGAAATTAATAACAGTACCACTTGATGTTTTCTTTCGTATTTACTGATCCTCAGTGGATATACATCATTTTCATATCCTAAAACATTCACGGAAATTTTCTTATTTTGTCTTTCAAATCTATCTATATCGCTTAATGCAACTGGAAAACTTATTCCACTAAAATTTAAATGATCAGCTTGTTTTCTAAGACTGCTATCAATTCTTTCAGGATTTAATTTACTTTCTTTAGGATTCAATGCGCGTGCAACTGACCATTTAAAACACTGATCATCTTTATTTTTCAAATTAATAATTGCCTTTTTATCTTTCAATTTCTTTGGTAAATCTATGTATGATGAACCTCTAAGGGGTTTGTACTTGACTATATGCATTCTCAAATCAATAACTGATCGAAACACCCAGTTACTTCCTTGCATTTGAAAATTAGCAAGAGTCTCCATTGTTCGTTGCTTCATTCGTTTGAATACTTTGTTGTTTACGTCTGTTGCTTCTAGATTCACTTCCGTTTTAGATTTAAATGAGGCAGGCTTTAAAATCTCTTCTCCTGTTTTAATATCAACTTTTGACATTAGGCAGTTTAAGGTAATTTTAACTTTAGTCTGCCGTTTGCTAGCAAGTAAACTTATAATTGATTCTTTAGCACCATCTAAAAATCTATCTGGATCGTAACCTCCTATTCCATTTATTTTGTATTCTTTTGCAAATTTTTTCAAACCTGATTTACTTTCATGTACTTCAAAAGAATCAGTCTTGTCATACAGTTTTAATATTTTCTTTACAAATTTGGATACCTTTGGTTTGGGAGGTTTATACTCTTCAATAAATTTAATGAAAGCATTGAATTTCGTTTGAATTGTATTGTAGGCTTCATGAGCCATACTCTTTAGCGTTTGTACACTATTTTTGATCGATCCTATGGGAGATAAAAGCTTTTTAGGATTTAATATTGATGATTTTATTTCAGGGATTGGTTCATCGAGTATTGATTCACTTTTAATTTTAGTGATATTTTTAATGTTAGGAGCTTTTACATCAGAAATAAGTATATCAGACATTGGTTCGCTTTTTATTTCATTTTTAATATTCAATTTTTCTAGCAGTACAGATTTTTTCATGTTCCAGTAACCTTTAATATTTTGTTCTTTTGCAATTTCACGTAATTGTTTTACTGTCATATTTTCATTGGCTGTCATTATTTTATTATATAGAAAATATTTTTTATATAGAAAATATTTTTTCTTTAAATTATTTTTTTCATTTTTTCAAAGTTCAGTACCAATTATATATCACAGTAAATGATATATAATTATTGGTTCTGTGCTTCTTCCATCCTTCTCTTATGCTTTTTAGACCTCAGGTGAAGTGTTTTATATTTATTAGTGTACGTTTCATTACACATATCACATGTCCAAATTTTTGAAGGATAATTTGTAATAACTACTTCAGTTTTTTCTTCCTTTTCATCACTGTCACTGCAAGTAGTACAGCTGGAGTTAATAATAAAATTTTTAAGACTATCCAACAGATTCGCTGATATTTTTGAAACACCTTTTATATCAGGTTCATACCATTGAATTAATTCATTGAATCTTTTGAGCATTATGTGATCCTTCTTTGACATTTTATATAGAAAAATATTTTATTTAAGAAATTTTTTACAAAATAATTTTATATCTTATAAAATTGTATTATCAAATATCTGACTACTTCAATTCTATAAAACCTGCATTCTCTCTGTTATTGAAACCATCAATTTCTGCGTATAGTTTTCCAATAAATTTTCCTTTAATGATTTTTCTTACTAAAAATTCAAATTGCTTAGGATATTTTTCAATCTTCTTTGCTTTTATATAATCGTTAATAGATTTCGTTGAAAAGACTTCAATAGTATTATCTTCACCATTTTTTATTACTTTCAGTATATATGATTCACCATATGTACTCTTTATTGGTTTAATATGGTTAACAAGATATGCTTCATCAACTTCTAGATCTTGAAATTTGGTAATTGGAGTGGATGTGGAGTTGTTTGTCATTTTATTATATAAAAATATTTTATTTAAGAAATTTTTTCATTATATCATTTTGAAATTTTATAAAATTATTTTAACTTTTTCAATTTCTACTAGAATTATAGACCATGCAGGGAAAAATAGACTTTATGATCAAATATTTAACATTTTCGATTTCTACTAGAATTGTAGGACATGCAGTGGGCTGTTTTTTATGAATCTGTATATTTACTTCTTTCAAATTTTCCTGTAAATATATGTAATGCAGGAAAAAGTGAAAATATTTGTTTAACTTTTTAACTTTTTTTTTATTTTTCCTGTAAATATAGAACATTAAGGGAATTTTTGGTACTTTTTTAACTTTTTTCATTTCTACTGTAATTATTAGTCGTTCAGGGAAAAGTTTGTATATTTTTCAAAAAATATTTATTTTTTAATTTTTTAATTTTCTCCTATAATTATAAAACGTTCAGGGAAAAGTTGGTATCATGCTAGTGATTTACTTTTTTTTCAAATTCTACTGTAATTATAGCTCGTGCAGTAAAGTATTTTTTAACTTTTTAAAAATTTTGAAAAATATATTTTTTTAATTTTTTTAATTTTCTCCTATGATTATAAAACGTTCAGGAAATTTTTCCTGCATGCCGGTGAATTGTCATTTATATACTACTTATATATATATATATATAACTATTTATCATGCAGAACTAAAGATTATTTAAATATTAACTAATATTACTGACAGAAAACTAATTACTATAGAATCAAATAGTTTTTAACTCAATAACTAATACCAACGAATCATGATCATCTTCCCTTGACTTGCAACTTAACTAGGGTCGGGATACGAATAGAGTTCAATAAAGCTCTATGAACCGAGCGCAGTAGTGAAGAAATCTTGAGACCCCCCCCCCCCCCCCCCCACAGCATTTTTCTGGTTTCGTCACGTGTCCCGAAGAAGGCGGGGCGTAAGAAAAAATGTGTACACTCTCCAAAAATTTCAGCCCCCCTTAAAAAATTATTGGATCCGCACCTGGTTAGAGGTGACCGAGCCAAAGTACGTTAAACGATTTAAAGTCGATTTCGAATTTAGAGATGAAACAAGCCATGAAAGAATCAATTGGAAAAAGTAATATCTTGGACCTGCCATTAGGCAGTACTCTAAGAGATAGGGAGAGTCGATAGAAATAAATAAGAAATGTAAGATAGACGCATTCTTACAAAGAAATAAAAGATCCTTTTAATCACCAGATGGCAGCGAAGTATGTTTTGTTATTGGAATAAGCATATGATCTAATGAGCTTTACACAAGCGGTTCAAGGAAGGAATGATTTCCAACCATAGCTCATGCGTACAAGAATAATAATAAAAAATTTTGATATGATATTACGCAACGAAGTATTAGAGAGAACTAGAAGATTCAGTAACAAGAACTGCAATATAGTCACATGGTAACAAACCAATTCTTTTGTTTACATTAAATTTTGATGAAACTCTGTTAATATTTACTTAAGTCTGTTAAATGCTTTTAATAGGCTTTCAGTGAATTATCATCGAACCGGAAGTGAGTGAAAATTCGCCATCATTTTTTTGGCTGTGGCGTATCTGCTTCTTTTATATCTATGGAAATACACCTGTAATGGTTACCACTTACAAAGACGAGGATGAACTTATTGCCAGTGCAGGCTCCTATGCAGCCCAGAATTCCCACGAGAAAGATAACCCCGCCCACTGACATGATGATATAGAGCGCTATCTCCCAATAGATGTCGTCCCCGCCTACCACCCTCAGGTACGAGAACGTCTCCTCGTCCACCAGCACCCAAATACCCAGTCCTAGCATAGTGCCCCCTAGCACCTGAGTGATCAATCAATCAATCAATCAATCAATCGATCGATCAATCGATCACGCAATCAATCAACCAATTAATCAGTCAACAATATTTCGTATTTAATTTATTCCCAAATACTCATTAATCACACTTCCTAGCCCCTAACAGATAAATCAACCGATTAGTCCACTGATCAATCAATCGATCAGTCCATGGTCAATCAATAGATCAGTCCACTGATCAATCATTTCATCAGTCCACTGATCAATCAATCGATTAGTCCACTGATCAATCCATTGATCTGTCCACTGATCAATCAATTGATTGACAATTTAGTCAGAAGAACAATCAGTGGTCTATAATTGCTTTACTAAGTCAGTCATTTTCACATTAAACATATTAATTCTTATCTGCCCGTTATGCAGTTAGTCTATTCAATAACAGCCGTTGTGTGAATGGTATTAGGTGATATCCTGATCCAGCCAATTCCAGCTTGTTTCAACCGGTTTCAGCCAGATCCAGCCGGTTTCACTTGATATACATTTTAAATAGCAATTTATTTTACTAATTAATGTTACTTGGATATTTCATGTTTTTAACAACAAATAAACAATATAAATGTATTGTTTGTATTATTTTATTTTTTATCTTATTTCATATTATTATATCGCATCGCATGGTTGGTATTGTATTATAATACATGTACTGTATTGTATTGTATTCTTTAAATGTACTGTATAGTATTTTATTGTATTCTTTACATGTGTTGTATTGTATTATATTGTATTGTATTGTATTGTACTGTATTTATTGTACTGTACTGTGCTGTACTGAATTGTACTGTACTGTACTGTACTGTATTGTGTTGTATTGTATTCTATTGTAGTGTATTGTATTGTATCGTATCGTATTGTATTGTATTGTATTGTATCGTATCGTATTGTATTGTATTGTATCGTATCGTATTGTCTTGCATTGTATTGCATTGTATTGTATTGTATTGTATTGTATTGTATTGTATTGTATTGTATTGTATTGTATGGTATGATATTGTATTGTATAAGGTACTTGCCCAGAAGATGACGTTGAAGAAGGACAGAATGACTGTGAGGCAGCCCATGATGACGTGTCAAGTATGACGTGTCAGGTGTGACGTGTGTCAGGTGTGACGTGTGTCAGGTGTGAGGTGTGTTAGGTGCGACGTGTCAGGTGTGACGTCTCAGGTGTGACGTCTCAGGTGTGACGTTTCAGGTGTGGCGTCTCAGGTGTGACGTGTCAGGTGTGACGTGTCAGGTGTGACGTGTCAGGTGTTGAAGCAGAGAAGGTATGTAGTTGATAAAAGCATAAATTATTTTCTCTTCAACAATCCTATTTAATATCAAACTTTTAAAACATAATCAATTAGTCAGAGGACAGCTGCTCAATTGAATCAATCAATCAATCAATCAATCAATCAATTAATCACTATGAATTTAACGTCCGGTTCCTCGCCATAAGGTAATGTCAGGGACGTCTCTTGCAGACTCTACACAAACACGATGACGACTGAATACACGGAGACCACATGAGAAAATGCATGCACATGTAAAGCTGGTAAATCTAATGTTAACGTCAGTTTCCTCATTCATGTAGATAAGCAAGACTCTTGGTATGAGAGCTTCCACACTTACGTTTCGTAATATAGTTAATAAAGAGAATACCACTAGCATACTATTGGCAGTAAATATCGAAATAAAGTTCTAGGTTTTCAGAGAAGAAAAACAGAGTGATGCTACTATCTATTTTAAAGGGGATTTAATATCAGATTTCTTCCTCAGTAGCTGCTTAGTCACCTCTTAAGACTACATGCATGTACTTTAACTTAAATTAGGTTCACTCAAATCCATACTGTCTGCAGGCTGAATTTCCTGGGCTCTCCCGTCACTGACATCGCTTTCGAGTGAGGAAACTGACGTTAAGATTAGCTTTAACAGCTTCTACTATTTTACAAACTGGTCCAGTTCTACTTCATAAATGACTGCTGAATAAAATGGCACAGTGAAGGAGAGCGAGAGAGTTAGGCGAAGACCCAACTTCCCCGCTTTCAGTATTACTACTAGTATTCAGAAACATGTAGTAATACTATAGTAACGTTTTCAGATACCTGCAGTAAATATTATAGTAACGTATTCATATACCTGTAGTAATACTACTCTAACGTTTTCAAATACCTTTAGTAATACCATAGTAACGTATTCCGATACATGCAGTAATACTATAGTATTCAGATACCTATAGTATTATCATAGTAACGTATTCCGATACATGTAGTAATACTATAGAATTCAGATACCTATAGTAAATACTATAGTATCGTATTTAGTTATAGTAACGTATTCAGATTCATGTAGTAATAATATTGTAGCGTATTCAAATATCAATGATTATACTATAGTAACGTATTCAGATACCTGTTGTATCCTACTCAAATACCTACAGTAATACTATCGTAACGTATTCAGATTCATGTAGTAATAATATATTAGTAATACTATATAATACTATATGTATTCAGACACACGCTAGCTGCTCGAGACTGTCTTATGTTGCGGCCTATTGAAAGTAAACTGAAAGCGTTTAACTTAAATCACAACTGGCTACTTTATCTGAAGAGAGCACCAAGCTAGATATCTAATATCATGACCAACGCCCGATATCATTAGCCCTAATTGATCAAAACAATCAATGCAAAGCTCAGTTTTAGTGAGATTTACTACCAAAAGCTTACTCGACAACTTTGTTATCAGCAATGCCTCTCAAATGGTGGAAGGTTTGAAAGCAGATCTCCCTATATTTCCTCTAATTTTACGAAAAATTCGTGAATGAAGCTTGAATTCTGCTCATCAGTACACATCAGAGAAAATAAAAGCTCTCTGGTTGAATTAATTTGCCTAGTTAAGCTTATATTGAATTATTTTGCTACAGTAAACTTTAATTATTTTGAAGTATTTTCTGGTCAACATCCTATTTAATTGTGCTCCAAGGCTGGAAGGGGCGTGACGAAGTGATTTATGGATTTCTTATCTTCAGCAAAGCTGCTTGAAGATAAGATAAGAGCTGTGATGTCTATCAGTGAGGACCTGTCAATCAAAGATGTTAACAGTGGCACTGAGTGCAGGGGCGGGGCTAACAGATATGTTTAGGACCTGTCAATCAACGAGTACACCTAGATGATGAAAGTGGCATTGGCAGTGGGGCGGGGCTAGCAGATATGTTGAGGAGGGGGGGGGGGGGTAAATAAATCTGACAGATCTCCAGTAAACAAATGCGAAATATAGGAAGAGAATCAAAATTTCCTTTTACATTTCTTACGGTTAATCAGGATTGATTTTATTTTAAATTAGGAACAAACTCCTAGTTCTTACAAATATGCAGTGCTACCAAAACACAAAAATCAAATTATAAATCACCACCCAGATGTTCCATGACTCCGCTCATCAGCACCCTAGCCACTCTAACCCCCCCCCCCACCACAACAAAACTTACCATGAGACCACAATAAAGATCAAGGGTGACGGTGCTTCACAGCTCGTTATCTCAAGAGTTAGCCTGAAATAAGATAACGATTCTGCTTAGTTCACTGACTAATAGTCACTTAGCCCATGCGGAAGTTGATTAATGAATTGTTCGGTAGAACAGCGATTAATAGCAATTAATAGAAATCAATGTAAATTCGTCGTAAAAGTGTGACTATTCGTTGTCAATGTTGAACAATATAGCCAATAGGAAATAAGCAAACAGACACTAAAAGGTGAAGGCCGGACGCAGTTTGTTGACACACAAATGCTGTTTTCGTATTGTCGTTCCTTGCAGTTTGATCAGAAAAGCACAAAGCAATCGTTTTCAATGTGATTATTTCTTATAAGAAGATAGGAAATGGTTAAATGCTTTGCAGCCCTAAGTAGGCATCAACTTCTACGGGGTAAATACTAATATAATTGTCAATTTAAGGAACAATTTAAATTTTATCCTGTAGTTATCACGGTGTTCAATTCATTGTTTTTTGTTTATTGTTTGTTTGTTTTTTGACTGTCATCGACACTAAGTCAGGCTCGATGTTGTCATTGATGACAGTAGCACTCTAATTGTAATTATTATTAAGTCGTGTAACGTAATGACTTTTATGTACAATCATTATAGACGACATGTTCTCTCGTTAGTTGAATAGTTCAGTTGCTGACTAAGGTCTAAATGATCGTAAACACGCATTATAGTAAAATCAACTTCGTTGATCAATTCGTTGATCAACTTCGTAAAATCTACAAAGAGATCAACTTCGTTGATATCTATCACTTTTAAAACCACATGTTTAAACCGTTAGGCAATTTAGACCATTTTCCGCAAAACCAGAAAAACCAAAAAATAAATACATTTCTGATTGAATTCAACAATTAATTGGACTACTGACTGAATAAATTAATGAATGAATGAATTAATTAATATGTGAATTTTGAAAGGAAATTCTTTAGTGAATAAATGAATTCCTTAATGAATCCTTGAATGAACAAATGAATTCTGGAATGAATTCCAGATTGAATGAGTGAATTCATGAATGAATTCTTGAAGAACTAAATAATTTTCTGAGTGAATTTTAAAATGAATTTCTGAATGGATTCTTGTATGAATAAATGAATTTCTGAGTGAATTCTTGAAGGAATAAATGAATTTATGAATGAATTTTTTAAAAATAAATAAACTTTTGAATGAATAAATGAAACACAGAAGGAATACTTGAATGAATAGGTGAATTCCTGAATGAATACTTGAATGAATAAGTGAATTCCTGGATGAATACTTGAATGAATAAGTGAATTCCTGGATGAATACTTGAAGAAATAGATGAATTCTTGAATAAATTTTGGAATGAACTGTAAACTGAATGAATTTCGGAATGAATTTCTGAGTAAAGTGAATTGCGAAATGAATTCGTAAATGAATTTTGGAATGAATAAGTGAATTACTGGATGAATACTTGAATGGATAACTTAAGCCCTAAATGTATGAATCACTAAACTAATGAATGAATTGCTGCACCAAAATTACTAAACAAATTCATTAATGACTGAATGAACGAATGAATTACACAATGAATGGATGCATTACTGAATGAGTTCATTACTTAATGAATGAATGAATTGCTGAATGAGTGCATTACTTAATGAATGAATGAATTACTGAATGAGTGCAGTACTTAATGAATGAATGAATTACTGAATGAGTGCATTACTTAATGAATGAATGAATTACTGGATGAAAGAATTATTTAATGAATGAATGAATTATTTACTGAATGAATGAATTATTTACAGAATGAAAGTATGAATAACTGCGCAAATGAATGAATTATTGAATTAATGTATGAATGAATTGTAGTTCATTAATTAATTAGTTAATATTTGTATTAATTTTAGTTCTTAAATTATTCCTTCTACACTGTAAATCAAAATTTAGTCGATGGATTACTTTTAGTTCGGCATTCTTGTTAGACTATGCGGATAAAGTTAACGGTTGGTCTTGACATCAGTTTTAAGTTTTTATTTTAAAAATAAAAACTTAAAATTGATTACTAAATTTTGCGCTGTCCAATCAGATTGGATTTATGAAAGTTTATATTAATGATAATAATAATAAAAGTAATTATACAAAACGCATTATACTGAAATGATCAACTGTGCTGATATGTATCACATTTAATGCCATATGCTTAAACCTTTAGGCGATTTTTTCTATTTACTGTATAACCAGTCCAGTGAATGTCTGAGATTTCACTCTCAGATCAGCGCGGTCAGGATTCGAACCCACGACTGTTCAATTCACCTTCAGATCTGTCATTTAAAACTTTATGTCGTTACCCCTACGCTATTGAGATATTGCAACCTATATACATGTAAACATACATAAATATATATACATATAAATAAATATATTACATATACATATCTACATGCATCAATGTATTGCTGTATTGTATGTATGTATTCCTCTATGAGAAATCTCTATGAGAAATCTCTATGAGAAATCTCTATGTGAAATCTCTATGAGAAATCGCTATGAGAAATCTCTATGAGAAATCTCTATGTGAAATCTCTATGAGAAATCTCTATGAGAAATCTCTATGAGAAATCTCTGAGAAATCTCTATGTGAAATCTCTATGAGAAATCTCTATGAGAAATCTCTATGAGAAATCTCTATGAGAAATCTCTATGTGAAATCTCTATGAGAAATCTCTATGAGAAATCTCTATGTGAAATCTCTATGAGAAATCTCTATGTGAAAGCTCTATGAGAAATCTCTATGAGAAATCTCTATGAGAAATCTCTATGAGAAATCTCTATGAGAAATCTCTCGTAGGATGGTTTACAGAAAAATATTATAACGACATACCCATTTTATAGAATTTCTATAATTTATATCTTTGAAGCAAAAGAATCCAAAAATAGTTTATTTATAATTCAATGCGTTAAAAAGACAACAACAACAACAAGCAGTATCTTAATAACAGAGGAGAAACTGAAGCTCTGACCATTGAAGAGAAAATATAAAATGTAAAGAGATGTAGAAATTATATGTCTCCAGTAACTCTTATGGAGGCCTAGAATAGTAGAATCCACCGCTGCGCATAGTGACAACGCCATGCAAAACTTTAATCATTTACATAAGCTATGATGAGGTAAGGAAGACAATCTAATGATTATTTATACTTCTATTCCTTGGTAACGAAGAAATAAATACAATTGAGAAAATGCTTTAAATGTTACATTATTTTACAACGATCTATATTTGTTTAGTGGGTTTAACGTCAAGATCAGAAGCCTGTATGGATTCGACTCTGAGAAGTTTACCCCGATCATCGCCGTGGTTGATCAACTGATCGACCAACCAAAGCAACAGTCAGACTGAGTGATGATCCAGTTATCAATGAGAAATACATGTCAAACATATTAAGATATCTGAGGCATGATAGATTAGAGAATTCATTACAATCTGCGCATTTCTACGAATGCATAAAACTTATTTTTAACGATATTTAACTGTTGAGATGATCTTATATTTATTTTTTAAATGTTTTATTTAAGTAGAGCAGCTAGAATTGTAATCAAGAGTGATGTGAATACAGAATATTTATCTATCACAATGTAAATGATGTAAAGTAACTTTTAGATTTGGTGCAAATAAAACATGCGTACAAAAATAGCAATCGATCGTTTTTCAAAGTTATCAACTGAAATAGTCAAGACTCATGAAAATAGTGTAAACAACAAGAATGAATTACAAGTATACAAAGCCTTCCCGTGGCTTTGCCAATCAATTGATTAATTGATTGATTGTTTGGATTTATAAAATCTAACAATTATAGATTTACTGCTGTAAGTCATAGCAATTTGCTCATTTACAACATCAGTCGATTTTATACAATCTAATAAGATTACTTTGAAGTCACTGATTGAGTAATAGATTGATTGATTGATCTATTTTGATTAATGTTGTTGTGGTTAGTCTTTCATGATGCAGCAGGAGAAGATAATCCCAAGAATCTAAAATAATTATCAATTTAAGTCAGTAGAATATCAATCAATCAATCAATCCATCAATCAGTCAATCAATGAATAAATAAATGAATAAATAAATAAATCAGTCAAACAAACAATCAATCCAACAATCAATTTCCGTATATTAGCAGATCTAACAAACTTAAATCATAACACATTACTGAGCAAAATTACAGTAAATTGAGAATAAGAGTAGACAGGAAGAATATATATATATATATATATATATATATATATATATATATATATATATATATATATATCTTATACCACTGCCTGTTGGCAGGTCCATGGTATAGAACGCCTCTGATTTTCTCTGACTTTCGCTTTCGTGTCTTCATTTCCACATATGCATATGCGTAGGTCTTTAAATCATCTAACATCGTAATCTCGGCCTTCCCCTGCCTCCTTTTCCTTCCATTCTTCCTTCTATAACCTCTATTGGAAGAATATAGGGAACAGAAAATATCGCACAAAGCGAGAGATCAGAAATTTCAAATATTTCACTTTAAGTCTGTAAAATCGAGACATGTTCCGTACGGTGATTTAGTTACATTTATTGAAGTAAGGGCTAGTAATGTATGATATGAGTTTTTAAGTTTATTCAACTTAAAACATTCCTTAATGAATTCTAAATAATAAATGAGCTAATAATGAAATGAAATATTTTGCAAATAATTAAACTGATAGCTCAATGAGCGAGCGTGAGAGAGTGAGAGAGAGATAGATATAGAGAGAGAGAAAGAGAGAGAGATAGACTCACCTGTAGACCTATGACGCTGCACATCGCTCCAATGATAGAGAGAGAGAGAGAGAGAGAGAGAGAGACTCACCTGTAGACCTATGACGCTGCAGATCGCTCCAATGAGAGAGAGAGAGGGAAAGAGAGAGAGAGAGAGATAGATAGATAGATAGATAGAGAGAGAGAGAGAGAGAGAGAGAGAGAGAGAGAGACTCACCTGTAGACCTATGACTCTGAACATCGCTCCAAAGAGAGAGAGAGAGAGAGAGAGAGAGAGAGAGAGAGAGCGAGAGCGAGATAGAGAGAGAGATAGAGAGAGATAGATAGATAGAGAGAGAGAGAGACTCACTTGTAGGCCTATAACACCGCAAGTAACTCCAATGATAATGGCAGCGTTCTGGTCAATGAAATATTCCAACTCCCAATAGCAACCCTGCAACATGGTAACCATGCAGACGTAGCTATTATTGTTATTATTATTATTATTATTATTATTACTACTACTATTACTATTATTATTATTATTATATTATATTATTACTATTATTATTATTATTATTATATTTTTTAAATTTACCCCGGGTGTAAAGAACCCGATGTTTGATAAAAACGAATCGAGCATTACGTGCTGAATCGCCGCCCGGTTACTCTAGTCAATCTATCTGCCTAAACGAACTGTTGTAAAAGACTGCAATTATTATTATTAATATTATTATTATTATTGTTATTAGTATTATTATTATTAGTAGTAGTAGTAGTATTCTCGGCATCATCATCACCATCGTCATCGTCATCATCTCACTTTATCACCATCCTGCACTCTACCTTGTGGAGTCCCTCAGGGTTCTGTGCTTGTCCCCTCCTTTTCACCTTATATACCACCCCTTAAGTCAATTGCTAACTGATTCGATGCTGAAATTTCACTTTTATGCTGATGACATCCAGATTTACATCCCATTCTCTAGTCCTGATTCTACTGATGCTCTGTACAAACTTACATCTACCCTTGATCTATTCCACTCCTGGTTTTGCGCTAATCGTCTTGTTGTCAATCTTCAAAAACGGAATGCCTTCTCATCGGCACCCCACAGCAGCGTCATAAAATAACTAGCTCAACCATTACATTTCAAAATATCCCCTTAATACCCACAGATTCTGCACGTAACCTTGGTGTAATTTTTGATTCAAATCTAAACTTTAAAACTCATATTTCAACAGGCTGTCGTTCTTCTTTTTCCATATCCGTCAATTACGTCAAATTCGTAAGCCCCTTGGTATTAATTAGGCCACTGTATTAGCTAATGCGCTTGTCCATTCTAAACTCGATTACTGTACTCACTGCTAAATTATCTCCCAAAAGACCTATCTAATTCGTCTCCAACACGTTCAAAATTCTCTTTCTCGAGTCGTCTGTAACTTAAAAATGCTCAAATCCCACACCTCTTCTCTTTTTAAGAAACTGCATTGGCTACCAATCTCCGAACGTATAAAATTCAAGATAGCTTCATTGACCTTCAAAAGTTTAAATTTTGGTAAACCATCCTATCTATCTGAACTTTTATCAATCTATCAACCCTCTCGTAGTCTTCGTTCCTCTAGTAAGAACCTACTCACTGTACCAAATATTAAATCTGCCATGGGCAGACGCTCCTTCATGTTTTCTGCTCCGACAATATGGAACTCTCTGCCACAAGATCTTCGATCTTGTAATTGCATTGGTACTTTACTTGACAAGCTAAAAACCCATCTCATTCCGCCATAGGTGTAAATTCTGACCCGCTTGCCTCCGATCTTGGACTTGAACTGCTTTGATCTCGCTTTCTCTTGTGGTCTCTGTGTACTCAGTCGTCATCGTGTGGTGCTTTGGCGCCTGTTTCTTGAGTCTGCAAGAGACGTCCCTGAAATTGCCCTATGGCGAGGAACCGGACGTTAAATTCTTATTGATTGATTGATCTCATCGTCATCGTTATCGTCGTCGTCATCATCATCATCATCATCATCATCATCGTCATCGTCGTCATCGTCGTCCGTCGTCGTCGTCGTCGTCGTCATCCTCATCCTCATCATTATTATTATTATTATTATTATTATTATTATTATAAATTGAGGTTGAAAGAGTAAATATAGTTGACGTAACTATAGGTAGTACAATATCACAAAATGAATCACGTGAGAGAGACGTAACATGTAGAAGAGATGATGTCCTTAAAAATTGCAACATATAGGAAAGAGTAAAAAACCGATGAGTGATTAAAGATAAAAATAAAAAATTGATTAAAAATAGATTGAACCGTTGTACAACCAGTTTTATAATATGCTTGTGAAACCTGGAAACTTACAAACAACATAAAGTATAAACTAAAGAGTTTCGAAAAATATAGCCTTAGAAAAAGTTTACGTATTCATTTCTGCTATCACATCAAAACTGAAGAAGTTCTTGAAAGATATGGATAAAGAAGACTAGGTGAAATAGTCACTGAATAAGGCTGAGGTTCATGGATCATTTATTGAGAATGCCTGAAGATAGATTACAAAAACTGCAATTAACTGGAAGAAAAAAAAAAAAAAAATGGAAATGAGGAAGACCTAGGAATATCTGGCTAAGCACGATCAACAAAGATTTGAAAACTTTGAACATTTCATGGGAAGATGTTGTGAGGGTTGCTGAAGACAGAAAAGAATGGAGGAATGTTGTCGTCCTATGTTATGTTCAGAACCCAAGGAACTGATGATGCTGATGATGATGATGACGATGATGACGATGATGATGATGATGACGATGATGACGATGATGATGATGATGATGACGATGGTAACGACGACGACGATGATGATGATGAATTATGTTAGGGACGTACCCTGCCATTCAGATAGATGTACGGGCCGTCCTTGATGTATCCCATGGCTTCGTCCATGCAACCAGTCAGGCTGACCACTCCTTCAATGTCGTTGTAGTCGTAGCCTGACTTGTACACACAGCAAGTGTACGGTACCTACGCGTACAAATGTGTACAACTATAAGCACCTAGATATACGCTATCAAGATATCACACACAAAACACACACAAGCACACATAAACGCATACAAACACACACAAACACACAAACACATACAAACACACACACACAAACATCACACACAAACATCACACACAAACACAAACACGCACATATCCGCACACATACATACACACACGCACACACACATGGATCCACAATCAACAGAAGTCGAACACGTATGGTATTAAAATAAAGCACAGTTCTCTCTCTCTCTCTCTCTTTCTCTCTCTCTCTCTCTCTCTCTCTCTCTCTATATATATATATATATATATATGTATATATATATATATACATACATATATATATATATATATATATATATACACGTATATATATATATATATATATATATATATATATATATATATATGCCTCAAAGATAAAGATAGTGAAAACTTTGGTTTGGACCACGCTATTGTATGGATGTTAAACACAGACCTTAAGGAAGGAAGATATTAGGAAACTGGAGGCATTGGAAATGTGGATTTGGAGAAGAATGGAGAGGATTAGCTGGACTCAAAAGGTTACAAATGAGGAAGTTCTGGAGGGAATTGGCACAGATAGACAGTTGATAAATGTATTAAAGAAATAGGAAGAAGAGTTGGATAGGACACATTCTAAGGGGGGGAAGGTCTATTTAAAGAGGTCATAGAAGATAGAATGGAAGGAAAAAGAGGCAGGGGCAGGCCGAGATGAGGTATGTTAGATGATTTAAAGACCCACTCATATGTGAAAATGAAGAGGAAAGCGGAAGACAGAGAAGAGTGGAGGCGTTATGTACCATGGATCTGCCAGTAGGCAGTGCACTAAGAGAGAGAGAGATATATGCCTCAAACGGAATGCATGCTCATTCATCACTGGTAACACATTAAAGACTCACCGGAGTTTTAAGAGGCTCTGTTACGTAATCGCTGCCCTGGTAGTCCTTGTAGTTATTCGAGCCACAACATTGCCACTGTAACACGGTAAATCAAACATCATCATCATCATTACCCTCTTCCCTTGAATCCTAGTTTGGATACGAATGAACCTTCTCTACTCCTGTCTAAGGCATGGGAACTTTTGCATTCTTTTCAAAATGTTTTGCAGCAATTTCTGGAGCCTAGGCACTCATCAACCGAATTCCTTTTCTGACGTTGGTTTGGATCTTAGTATTTTATCGTCTTTTACGACATGTTCAGTCTACGTGTGGTATATTCTTCAGCAACCCGGACACAATACGGGTAAACGAGATTATCTTAAGACTCAACAGAGTCAATCAAACAAGTAGAATTAATCTAACGTGTCATCTATAAGCGCATCCAACCTTGAATGTCACCGTGTCATGTAAACCTAAAATTACTAAAAGATTCCAAAGATTTTATGTATGATATTTGGTATACAACATATACTGAAGCACTGGGTCAGTCTAGGGCATGGTGAAGAATGTACTTACAGAAGAAGGTTAAAATAATGTCGTACTCAGTATGTGTAGCATTTGCAGCTTCAGAAAAAATATAAAAATTCAGAAAAAAGAAGATTCAGAAAAAAGGAGATTCAGAAAAAAGGAGATTCAGAAAAAAGGAGATTCAGAAAAGAAAAACAATTCAGAAAAAAATTTACAGAACAGAAAAACCATGACCTCTAATAAATAAGCTATAAGCAAAAACCTAATGTTAAAGTTAGTTTCCTCACTCGAAAGCGATGTCAGTGACGGGCGAGCCCAGGATTTGAACCTCTCACATACTGTTCCGCGGTCGAATAACTTATCGACATCACCACTTGCTCCAGACAATGTGATGTCGCTATTACTACATTACAGACCTCGTACTGCATCTTGTTCCACGATACTGAGACACCGTCGTTTGCTTCTGGACCCTGATACTTGGTCTTTACATCTGTTGTCATCTCAGTGCGCACATTATCATCAATCTACCACACACAGGCAAAGAAGTTTCATAGTTAAAGCTGGTAGAGCTTAGGTTAACGTCAGTTTCCTCACTCGAAAGCGATGTCAGTGACGGACGAGCCCAGGATTGAGTTGTTGAGTAAAGTCACTCAATCAATAGATTAATCAATCCATGGATAAATTGAAAAATACGTTGATGATATTAATAAATTTCTAAACAGGAATAAAGTGTACAATAAATGCTCTCAAGTGATGAACATATATAATATATGACGTCCCTGACATCATCCCTGGAAGAGGAAACGGACGTTAAACCTTCTTATTATAAATTTATATGAGCTGTTGGGATAGGCCTATTTTAAATGTAGAAGTCAATATTAAAAACAACTTTTCTCTTTAGATATTTTGTTTAATATACACTACTGCTCGAGTAATATTTATGTTGTATACTGTTGCCTGCCAGTATTGTTAGAAATATTCGGTAAAGTTCCTGAACTAAAACTGATGGCGGGGTTTAGTGCACGTTGGATGTCAAAATCCCCGCCGGCTGAAATACAATTACAGGTGTCTCTTCTTGAGAAACCTTGAAAGGTTTAGGGCATCCAACATCGGTAATGTAGGCCAAGTGATTAAGTGTTTGATAAAGAAAGTAGAGACCGAGCTCTATAGCTGTGTAGAAATGAAT